>CM066042.1:6774992-6957629 GCA_033557465.1 Ichthyophis bannanicus | reverse complement strand
GACGGACTGTAACTAAATGAATTTCTTTATGGTGAATGAGTTGTGCACCTTGGTAATTTCCCCCCGCCCCCTCCCTCCGCGCCCGGTTCTTAAGCGCGCGCGCATCTAAAAACTGCCTTATGCTTTTTCTCCACGATGTCTGGCAGGTAACTCCGCCCCTTCCCCCCCCCTTCTCACTCACACACACACACACACACACACACACCCTCGTCCTCCCTGCCTGAATTGATCTCTGGGTTTCTGAGGGGGGGTTTCCTGGCAGTCAGGCTTTCAATCCGTGTATGTCTGTGTGCATATTCAGAAGCAATCCCTGCAAGGAAAAGATTTCTTTTCTCCCGGTCCCCCTCACCTCCCCCTCCCTTCCTCCACGCGGGTCTCTGTACAAAGGAATTGGTTTAAAATCTATGTGCAGCGCTGTGCATATATGTCTAGTTTTAAGTTAAAACAAACGCATACTATCAGCTTCTGGCCTAACGGGTTACCCCCTCCCCTCGTTCCGACTCAAATGTCTGTGTGTGTGAGATGAAAATCGTGCCGCATGCACCCTTCCCTGCTGAGATCAGTCCCCCTGTCAGGCTGCTAACTCCGCCCTCCCTGCCTTAATACATCAATGAGCCTCAAGGTTGCATTAAAAATTTTTTTTATATATCACAAGCTGTAATTGGTTGGGTTTTTTTATATCTCTCGCCCCCTCTCCTTTCTCCCCCTGTGGGCTGTGTAGGATTCAAAGTCATTTCGCTACATCCGCTGAGATTTTCTTGCTGCCCTAGGCGCCCAACTAGCACGCTTAGTGGACGGACTGTAACTAAATGAATTTCTTTACGGTAAATGAGTTGTGCCCCTTGGTAATTTCCCACGGCCCCCCTCCCCCCCACGCCCGGTTCTTTAGCGCGCACGCATCTAAAAACTGCCTTATGCTTTTTCTCCACGATGTCTGGCAGGTAACTCCGCCCCTTCCCCCCCCCTTCTCTCTCACACACACACACACACCCTCGTCCTCCCTGCCTGAATTGATCTCTGGGTTTCTGAGGGGGGGTTTCCTGGCAGTCAGGCTTTCAATCCGTGTATGTGTGTGTGCATATTCAGAAGCAATCCCTGCAAGGAAAAGATTTCTTTTCTCCCGGTGCCCCTCACCGCCCCCCCCCCTCCCTTCCTCCACGCTGGTCTCTGTACAAAGGAATTGGTTTAAAATCTATGTGCAGCGCTGTGCATCACGAGTCACCCCCTCCCCTCTTTCCGACTCAAATGTCTGTGTGTGTGAGATGAAAATCGTGCCGCATGCACCCTTCCCTGCTGAGATCAGTCCCTCTGTCAGGCTGCTAACTCCGCCCTCCCTGCCTTAATACATCAATGAGCCTCATGGTTGCATTAAAGTTTTTTTTATATATCACAAGCTGTAATTGGTTGGTTTTTTTTATATCTCTCGCCCCCTCTCCTTTCCCCCCCGGTGGGCTGTGTAGGATTCAAAGTCATTTCGCTACTCCGATGAGATTTTCTTGCTGCCCTAGGCACCCAAGTAGCACGCTTAGTGGACGGACTGTAACTAAATGAATTTCTTTATGGTGATGAGTTGTGCCCCTTGGTAATTTCCCCCCGCCCCCCTCCCCCGCGTCCGGTTCTTTAGCGCGCGTGTATCTAAAAACTGCCTTATGCCTTTTCTCCACGATGTCTGGCCGGTAACTCCGCCCCTTCCCCCCCCCCCTTCTCACTCACACACACACACACACCTCGTCCTCCCTGCCTGAATTGATCTCTGGGTTTCTGAGGGGGGGTTTCCTGGCAGTCAGGCTTTCAATCCGTGTATGTGTGTGTGCATATTCAGAAGCAATCCCTGCAAGGAAAAGATTTCTTTTCTCCCGGTCCCCCTCACCCCCCCCCTCCCTTCCTCCACGCTGGTCTCTGTACAAAGGAATTGGTTTAAAATCTATGTGCAGCGCTGTGCATATATGTCTAGTTTTAAGTTAACACAAATGCTTTCTATCAGCTTCTGGCACCACGGGTTACACCCTCCCCTCTTTCCGACTCAAATGTCTGTGTGTGAGATGAAAATCGTGCCGCATGCACCCTTCCCTGCTGAGATCAGTCCCCCTGTCAGGCTGCTAACTCCGCCCTCCCTGCCTTAATACATCAATGAGCCTCATGGTTGCATTAAAGTTTTTTTTTATATATCACAAGCTGTAATTGGTTGGTTTTTTTTATATCTCTCGCCCCCTCTCCTTTCCCCCCCTGTGGGCTGTGTAGGATTCAAAGTCATTTCGCTACATCCGCTGAGATTTTCTTGCTGCCCTAGGCGCCCAACTAGCACGCTTAGTGGACGGACTGTAACTAAATGAATTTCTTTATGGTGAATGAGTTGTGCCCCTTGGTAATTTCCCCCCGCCCCCCTCCCCCCGCGCCCGGTTCTTTAGCGCGCGCGCATCTAAAAACTGCCTTATGCTTTTTCTCCACGATGTCTGGCAGGTAACTCCGCCCCTTCCCCCCCTTCTCACTCACACACACACACACACACACCCTCGTCCTCCCTGCCTGAATTGATCTCTGGGTTTCTGAGGGGGGGTTTCCTTGCAGTCAGGCTTTCAATCCGTGTATGTGTATGTGCATATTCAGAAGCAATCCCTGCAAGGAAAAGATTTCTTTTCTCCCGGTCCCCCTCACCTCCCCCTCCCTTCCTCCACGCTGGTCTCTGTACAAAGGAATTGGTTTAAAATCTATGTGCAGCGCTGTGCATATATGTCTAGTTTTAAGTTGAAAAAAACCCCTTTCTATCAGCTTCTGGCATCACGGGTTACCCCCTCCCCTCTTTCCGACTCAAATGTCTGTGTGTGTGAGGTGAAAATCGTGCCGCATGCACCCTTCCCTGCTGAGATCAGTCCACCTGTCAGGCTGCTAACTCCGCCCTCCCTGCCTTAATACATCAATGAGCCTCATGGTTGCATTAAAGTTTTTTTTTATATATCACAAGCTGTAATTGGTTGGTTTTTTTTATATCTCTCGCCCCCTCTCCTTTCCCGCCCTGTGGGCTGTGTAGGATTCAAAGTCATTTCGCTCCATTCGCTGAGATTTTCTTGCTGCCCTAGGCGCCCAACTAGCACGCTTAGTGGACGGACTGTAACTAAATGAATTTCTTTTTGGTGAATGAGTTGTGCCCCTTGGTAATTTCCCCCCGCCCCCCGCGCCTGGTTCTTTAGCACGCGCGCTTGCGCGCTTTCGTGTGTGTATCTAAAAACTGCCTTATGCTTTTTCTCCCCGATGTCTGGCAGGTAACTCCGCCCCTTCCCCCCCCCCTTCTCACTCACACACACACACACACACCCTCGTCCTCCCTGCCTGAATTGATCTCTGGGTTTCTGAGGGGGGTTTCCTGGCAGTCAGGCTTTCAATCCGTGTATGTGTGTGTGCATATTCAGAAGCAATCCCTGCAAGGAAAAGATTTCTTTTCTCCCGGTCCCCCTCACCTCCCCCTCCCTTCCTCCACACTGGTCTCTGTACAAAGGAATTGGTTTAAAATCTATGTGCAGCGCTGTGCATATATGTCTAGTTTTAAGTTAAAACAAACGCTTTCTATCAGCTTCTGACAACACGAGTCACACCCTCCCTTCTTTCCGACTCAAATGTCTGTGTGTGTGAGATTTTAAATCATGCCTGTGCGCCTTGGTAATTTCCCCCCACGCCCGGTTCTTCAGCGCGTGCTTGTATCTAAAAACTGCATTTTGGCTTTCTCCCCGATATCTGGCAGGTAACTCCGCCCCTTCCCCCCCTTCTCACTCACACACACACACCCTCCTCCTCCCTGCCTGAATTGATCTCTGGGTTTCTTAGGGGGCGGGTTTCCTGGCTGTCAGGATATTAACTCGTGCTTTGTACGTATGTGTGTGTGTGTGTGTGTGTGTGTGACGGAAAGGATCTTTTTTTCTCCCGGCCCTTTCCTCCTGCTGGGCTGTGTAGGGTTCAAAGGAATTGCTTTAAAATCTCTGTGCTCAAGCCCCCTTTAGGTGTGCGGTCATATACTGCAGGGAATTAGCTGCTTTTCCAGCAAAGGGGTAGTGCAGTGTACACAGCCTGTGTGTTTGTGGTCGGAAGGTTACGGGTTCGAGCTCCAGCTGTGGTTCTAGCAAATCATGTCTCCCTATGTTTTTTATCCAAAGACGGAACTGTTATTGCAGATTAAATAAACACCTATATTTTACTCTACAAGGCATAATAAACACGTGCAAGCCCCAGAGCAGAGTTTCTTATTTATGGGTTCCTATTCAGTGGCTCAATCACTGACCTGTATGTGTGTGTGTGTGTGTGTGGTTGGATCCCATCCCCTGGCGGTTACTTTTGGAAAATGCACTATGTACTAGTTAGCAGACTTTCTGCGGTTTTAGCACGTGTATGGCTGGAACACCTTGTGAGGTGAATGCGCTCTTCCCTGCTGAGATCAGCTCCCGTGTCCGACTGCTTCTCCCAAGAAAAAAAAATAGAACTATGGTTTAATAAGTCCAGCATTTATTTATTTAACAATTCTTATATACCACGCTATTTGTTATCAGTTTACATTCAACAAAGAGTATTCAGATCAGAATAGACTGATTGAATTTACTTATAACGGGGAATAAAAACTTGGAGAACATGGGTAACTATTTACATAGAATGGTTGAGGAGTCCATAAAAACTATATACATAATAGATGATACATGATCTGAAAGTACATGATATATGCTTCTGGGTAGAAAAGAGAATGCTTGGGGCTAGGGGCTCAACCTACCCCTGAGTGATTTGAAATTAACTTTGTTCCTTTTCTTGAAAAAAAAAACCCTGGAGTCTGAAAAGCTTATTTCACAAAGAAAAGCTAATGGAAGCGAAGGCTGTAATGATGACCACCGAGACAGAGGAGGGGTGTGGTTTGTTTTTTTTTCCAAATAGAATAAATTTGGATTTTTTTTTTTGTTGTTAAGACTAAAAAAGTTGACAATAACTCGATTTGACCTTTATTTCTAGATCGATTTAGAGAAGCAGCCGGGCCTTGACTTCCCTTCTGATCCCGGTAGCTTGAACTAATTCTGGAAAGCAAAGTCTCCTGAAGCAGTATCGACATAGTAAGTAAATATAGCTTGATCCACTCCCAGACCCTTCTTCCTGGTAACTAACCAGAGTAGGGCCACGATGAGATATTAGTTATATTTTACCGGTGAATCTCACTTTAGCAAATGAGCTAAAATCTGTCATTCTTTTGACAACATCAGAACTCTTGCCCCCCCCCCACCACCCCACTAGTCTTCTTGAATTTACCAACGTATGCACCACGAGTATATGGCAAAGAGCCTCTGCTTTCTTTAGCAGTTGTATCGCATATGTTAAGAACTTGCCTTCTTGGGCCATACTAGCAGTCCAAAGCCCAACATCCTCTCTCCTGTCTGCCGGTCACTTAAGCTGCGAACTGCTAGTCAGTCGGGATAGGAGTTGATTCCACACGTTACCTTTTATATACAAAAGAAAGATCCTCCTGTACAGTAGTTTGGAGCAGTGTGTGTGTGTGTGTCAGTCGTGTAATTTGGCTAGCTAGCTAGCTAACTAACAATGTGGTGAACCTGGAGTTGAGAAGCTGTTCCATCCTCATTTCCCAATCTGTCTCTGCTTAGAGCCAAAAAAAAGAGCCCTGGGCCTAAACAGAGGTCCTCCTGCTCCACTCGAGCAAATCCTGCTCCTGACAAATTCAAATACACCACCGTCTCCAACACATGAATATTACACATGAGTCCCTCAATACCCCCCCCCCCCACCCCCCCCACGCCCAACCTTAAAAGAAATGCATCCTTACAAACATACGATCGATCGATAAAAAAAACCAAAACAAAACAAAATACCAATCATCAAGGGCTTGATTAGAGACGAGAAACCCGCCCTACTTTTTTTTGTTACAGAGACATACATGGCTTTGCGGCTACTGACACAATCCTATTAAACCGACTACACGCGCAAAAAAAAAATTAAAAACATATATCTATCTATAATATATATAAAACCTATCTAACTGCCACCGTGACACCGAATAAAAAAAATGTGAGGAGCACTCACGACCAAAAAAAAAGGACCTCATCAGACATTTTTAACAGCGTAGATGCTATTGACATCATTTTAAAGTAGTAGTAGCAGTAGAGAATAAGAAGACCCTCGCGCTCTGCCTTATGTACAAACCTCGCCCCAAGCTTGCGCAGCTTCATTGAGAAAACCACTCGTCTGAACCTTAACTCGTGCCACACAGAAAGATTTCTCGGATAGACTCTCACGCACGTGATCTAGTGTTCCTCCCCACACTTTTATAAGTGCATATGTTTTATCGTTTAATTTGTCTAAAGAATGGTGGGTAATCTCGGGCCCGTGGTTGAAAGTCGTGTACAGGCTGTCCTGACCGGGCCTGTGGTTGGAAATGAGCGTGTGTAACGCCTGACTCACGCTCGCAAGCGTTCAAGTTCCCGGGGCTGGGCCTGTGGTTGAAAGTTATCGGGGGTGGTGGGTGGGAGTTTGTTTATTTATTTATTTGTCCAGGCTGGCCAGGCCTGTTTTGAAAGTTGTGTATAACAATCACAGATACGCCGCTCCTGCATCCCTCGGCCCAGGTTAGTTCTGCTTGGCTGGAGGAGGGGGGGGAGGAGTATATCTCGTTTCGGGCCCGGTACTCTGAGTACACCTCAGCCTCCAATCGGGAGAGTTCGGGATAACCGCCGTTGGCGTAATTTCTCACCCCTATGTACTGTAATACGACTTACAGAATCCCCATCAGGCCGGGGTTGTGATCCTCTCCGGCTGATCTACGATTCCTCAGGGAGGGTAGGTAGACCTGGGACAGCTAGGCCGATAAAAAAAAATAGAGGCCGCTATCCCTTCCTAGGAAAAACAAAAACAAAAAGAAAAAATAATAGAGAAAGCACATACCCGATGATAACGTTCCTGGGAGTGGTTTATCTACTTAGGAGCGAGCGGGGGGACACGAATAAGGGAGGCTCGGTGGTTACCTAAGGTCGGGGGGTTCGATTCCCACGCGGGGACAAGCAACTTTTACAGGCCGGAGGGACCGGGGTCTCTAGTCCCACGGTCACTCCTTGTGGCCTTGGGCGAGCCACTTAACCCTCCGTTGCCTCAGGTACACTTAGATTTTGAGGCCTTCGGGGACAAGGGAATAAAAAAAAGTACCAGTAAGTATACACGTAAACCGCACTGATTCTAAAGAGCGCGGTATAAAAAAAATTAATAAACATGAGCGGCAGAAATTTAAAAAAATGAGAAAAGGAAAGCTAAAAAAAAGTTTGAGTTTTCGCGAGTGACACGGTATCGACGACGCACATTCTATTGAAACAAAAAAACCCTGATGGTGAAATGAAGGCAGAAGACGTATTAAAGGCTTTCGGTGGAGAAACATCTGTAGCTTGCTGTTGCGAAGAAAAGCGCAGCATAACAATTCCGAGTCGTCCTTGATCAACTTCATGTGTTCCCGTTGGTGGCCGAAATGAGTTCAGAGTTTATGGACATAATCCATCACCGCCGCCGCCGCCACCTTACGGGGATCGATTAAATTTTTTTTGACAACTTGCTTATCAAATTTCAGGGTCTTCATTATGAACTTCCCACAAGTGGAGTTGAGTGCTATGCATGTGAAGACGCTGCGGGAGTTAAATCGCAAAAGGCCTATGAGTTCCTCTTTAAAGCACTTGGCGCGGGAACGGACAGGATAATAGTCGATGCTTATCAAATTGCGGGGGCAGTGTGAGTAATTCTTGCTCCAAGGACACAAGCACCGTCCCCAACTCAATTCTAGTGAAACGGGTTTGGTATTTATCACAGAAAGGTAAGCAAAGCACAGAAGACAAACAAACGTTACTGTAAGGGGCTTACACCGGAGGGGACTGGCCATTTCACGATAAACCGGGAGACGAGGAGAACTCCTACGCTAACTATCGCAAAGATAAACAAAAAAAAGAGAAGCGTGCGATAAATCCTCGGTTTCCACCACAGTCACTCTCTGAGTCTCTACTTTGAAACGCTGGTCAAAGCCTCCTTCCCCGAAAGGATAATAAACAGATAGGCATAGAGGAAAAAAAATTACAATTTTAAGTAAAAAATAAAGAATTATATAACAGTCTCTTAAGCTTTGCCTTCAGGCCAAGGCCCCGGCAGGCTTCTCAACTAAGAGCCTCTTCTTTTTTTTTCGGGACCCTAGTAGGGATTTGGCTGCCCCTTCTTCTCGACCTGGTCCGGGGATTTGAGGTGGCAGGGTGCGCTTATATAGCGAGTCTAACGCAATCGGGGTGGTTAGAAGGGCCCTTCTCACAGTATCTGTAGTGCTTGTTGTTAGTAGGCTTTAATCGGGATCCAATCTCTGGGTTGGAACGAGTGGGCAATCACGGCTAATGAGAGAGGCCGCGCATACCCGTGGAGGGAAGAAATTTGCTGCTGCAAAATATAAGAGGTGAAGTGAGAATCTTGCAAGACATAGGTGTGGTGGTGGTGGGGGGAGGGCGGTTCGGGGCCATATCAAGGAAGCGGGTCAAAAACTAAGCTTTTTTTATTGATACGGCATTAAAAAAAAAGCCCACCCCACCTGTTCTTTAGCCCACGGTTACCCTAACATTCTGCTCACCCTGGAGCTCCCTCCTGTATATAGCCACTGGTATAATGTATATAGCTCATCCTGTAGATAGCTCACCAAGAGAAATCATTGTCTCACCCCACAACTACTCCCCTATGTTAACAAAAACAGGATCCGCAACCACAACAACCCCGGCCGTGTGTGTGTGTGTGTGTGTGTGTGTGTGTGTGTGTGTGTGTGTGTGTGTGGCGCGTGAGTCAGGCTTCTGATTCTGATTTTTTAGAGCTGTGTGTCTGTGTTTCAGATTATGCTCACGCACGCGTCGCTGCTGCTGCTGCATCATCATCATCAGGAACCGGCCTTTCGTTCTTCTGCAGGGGATGACATCGAAGCGATTTAACATTTGAAGAAACGAAAGAAAAGATTATATATGAACGGTAGGTGAATCTGCGTATATACTTTAACCGCACAACGGTATTGTTCTTTAGAACCATCTCTGATGATGTCTGTTTGTTTCTATACTTCTTCTATCTCAGAATACTCTCAACTCGAATTTAAAAATTTTGTCAGAGATTTGTTTACAAGTCACACCACGAGAACCATGGAAGGCGACCGTGATCAAGACGGTGCTAGAAAGGGAAAAAGAAAAGAGAAGCTGCATCATCGTTCTTCTGCGGGGGGTGACGCTGTTACGTTAGACAAGGAGACCTCTATTTCCGTATCTGCGTCTGTGAGAAAAGGTATCTCTCGCAAAACCAGTTTTGTATTGCTAATAATTCGTATTACTTAAAACGTTACAAACATACAAAGATTAATAATAATAACATTTATTTATTTATTTGTTTATTTTAGAAAACAAGACGACGGAGAACAAAGGCGTGGTTGGAATCTTAAAAACCCGTCCGACCGATCCTGGATACGACTCCGTGCATCCACGTTCGTCATCGTCAGGCGTGTGTGAAAAAACGAACGATAAAATTATTATTATCGACGATGACGACAGTCTTGATGATCTTGGAGATGTAGATGATACTGTTGCTTATGTCAATAAAGATGTTGATGATGATGATTTAAACATTAATGCGCCCCGAGCTAAAGGAGAGAACATTGGCCAAAGAGACAATAGATGGAGAGAAAGAAGTCAGCTTGTTGAGAGACCTGTGTTGTTTACACAAAAGGGGCGCAGCTCTTTCACGATGACAAACGGAAGCGTAGATGAAAATAGCTCCCCTAGAAAACGCATAAGCAGGAGTCCGTCCTGCGGATCCGGAGAGGGAAGCTTAGATACAGAACAGACTGGCCGTGGCAACAGAGAGCAAGATTGTTGGGGAGGGCGGGGTAGACGTGAAGAGAGAGGACCCGTTTTTTGCCAGAGGAAAATACAAAGCCGCAGAGACAGCAGCCCCGACAGGAAACGGGGCTACCGGCGCCGCAGTCCCTCAGTAAGTCCCGGAGACGGTAATCCCGATGGGAGACGGGGCCAGCGGCACCACCGCCGCAGTCACTCCATAGTAGGGCCCAGAGACGGCGGTAGTCCCGATAGGACACGGGGCCGCTGCCGCAGTCTCTCCGTAGTAGGGCCCAGAGACGGTAGCGGTGGCCCCGATGGGAGATGGGGCCGCCACCACCACCGCCACCGCAGTCCCTCCATAGTAGGGTCCAGAGATGATGAAGAAAGGGATCAGTACCCTGCAACTGACAGGCCGCAGGTTATCGCACCCCAGAGAAAGACGATAGTCAGATCGAGCAGACCTGGAACTACGAGTCCTCCTATCGGGTCTGCGGCCCACAACGCCGGCGGGGTCAGAGACGGAAGAAATAATAAAGGCGATATCTACAGAGATAGAAGGAGCGGAAGGCGTTATTCTGCATCTCCTTTACTTCTACAATCCTCTCCGGTCGATGAAAATGAAGAAAGCGTCCGGCAAAACGGGTGCTCTTCGAGCTCCCGTAATAAGCACGTGACGTGGGAACAGGACCAAAAAGAAAGGGAGACGTTATTTCGACGATATATGACCTTGTGGAAACACAACGAAACCTTGACCGAGAGACTAGAAGAAGCCCAACAGAACGGAGAAAGAAGAGCGCAGGAACTCGAAATAGATTTAAAGAGGAAACACTCGATAAAATTGAAGCGCGCGGAAAATAAACGGCAGACCTTTCTGAAGAATACCGAGAAACGACTAGAGCGGTTGAAGGAAGCGGTCGCGAAGGCGCAAGCAGAGTCAAACGAAAAGGATGAGGCGTACAAGACGATAAGCGAGGAGATGTACAAGTTACGTGAAGACGGTAAGCGTGTTCTCTCGAAATTGGAAGAGGCGACCGGAGAGAAAGAGGACCTGTACAGACATCTTGCGGAACTGGAAGGAGGAGAGCATACCGGAGGGGACCGCATTTCTTTAAAGGAACTGATCGACGAGCTCTACAAGAAGGCCGTAGAGCATGGTAAATCGTGCCTGGCTCGCGTGATAAACGAGTGTCTGCGAGAGGAAGGCGGTGCCTTCGTAGAGTCCGATAAGCCCGAGGACGCCGTGCGCAAACTGTGCGGAGACTACAAGGAAGGATTTGTCAGGGAGCTTCAATTGTGGGTAGACGCTCTGCGAGGCAACGAAATTCCGTCCTACAGCGGGCGCTACAGATCTCAATTTCAGCAGTTCATGGACCTAAAAAATACACTACAGGATGCACACGACCGGGAACGACGAGGGATTTTCACGGAAAGCGATTATGACAGCGCCACCGCCGCGACTCTGCGAGAATGCGAACATTTAAGTTTGACTCTTGCTGTGCCCACGTCGACGGCGGACTGCGTGACGACGATCGCCCACTCGAGCATAGACATAGACTGTGGTACCGCGGCAGTATCGTCCCCGGTTTTTTCCTCCACCACCTCCCGCGATGAAGAGGTAGATAATCATCGGACTACTATAACCGCGCCTCAGCCCCTGATTCAAAACCACATCGCGACTCTTTCAGAAGAGCTTGTCCCGGTAACCGGTCAGAAATTGGAATCTCTGATGCGCGCGGAAGACGGACTAATAATCGAACCCGGTATGGACGAAGAAATGAATCCGGGAGACTCGTTGCAGGAAGCCATGCTTTCTTCTGGTCTACAAATCGTTCAAGCCACTATTCAAGACGCAGACCCGAGTACCCATGTGGCGGCAGAAAATCGAATCGCTTTGCGAGGGAAGAGACCTATTCCTCAGAAGCAACCGCGCCAGATGTTCCTCTGGAACCTTGACGATGGATGTAGAGGAGGATCATCATCATCATCGCTACCACCAGCACCACCAATATGCATAGGCAGTTCTTCTGATACTGACGACGACGACGACGAAATATCAAGGAAACGCTCTCGCTGTCTCGCATCGTCCTCAGGAGACAACGTGGCTTCCTTCTCCCGCAGATCTTCTTCTTCTTCCTCCTCCTCCTCCTCCTGCAGCTCTTCCTCTTCACGTTCCTCCTCCCACTCCAGCTCCCGCTCGTTATCACGTGTAGAAGTAATTAGCGAGAATAGCAGAATGTTATCGGACTGTGAACCGCGGGGCAGTAACGCTATGACGGATCACGAAATGCGCAAAGTTTCAACTTTTACGCATAAAGTCAAGAACAGAAAGGTTGTCCGCCGTGACTCTGAGAACTCTGAAGCAGCAGCAGCAGCAGCAGCAGCAGCAGAAGTTGAAAGACGTAGAGACGAGGACGAAACGAAACAAAGGGAACGTAAAGAAACCCAGAAAGGCAAAGGGAAATCCAGCAGCCCAAAGGAAAGAGTAAACTTAAACGGATCAACAGACAGGGACGAGCGGCTTGAGGCAAAGAGACATCGAATCAAAAACGGTCCCGCGCTCACACAGCGAGCCGTGTGCGCACAGTCCAACGCGACATCGATGTCTTCTTACAGGCCTGTCTATAAGGGCACCGCCAGAGCAGAGAATTTGCCGAGAAAACTCCAGAAAATGCTAGACTCTTCAGAGAAAAAAATAGAAGTTCTTAAAAAAACAGAAGGGGTTTCCGAACTGACCGCTTGCTATAAGAGAGAGCTGTCCCTTACTATGGACACTTACCAGGACGTGTACTGTATAATTCTGTTTCACAGCACCGCCCATATATTTATACCTCAACTTTCATGCACTTCCATTTGGCCTATCATGAGACCCTTCTTTGTCAATCCTGTAAAAACCGTGTGTGAAGATCTGATGTCCATGTTATGCGCATCGGCTAAATTTGTGGTGGAAGGAGAGGTGTGCTATGACGTTTTGCTAAAGAAACTGAAGCGCACCTTTATAATGTTAGGGCCTATGAAACCCTTAGTAGAAATCTATGGAAGGGGCGTGCGAAGTTTTATGAAGTCAAAGAACGGCTACGTGAGAGTGCTGGCCACTCTGATGATCATCAATTGTAGCAGTCTGCGCGATCCGCAATTAAAAGAGCGGTTCCCGACAGCCACCTGCTTGTTCTGTCCTTGGTGCGACGATTGCAAACACGTGTGCGAAATATGTCGGGCGAATCACGGCTTCGACCACGCAACATGCCCCTGCTACTGGGGAGATTACAAAATCATGAAATTGTGTTTCAACACCATGTACGAGTATATATTCGACAAGGAAAACTTAAGCACGTTTCTCCTCCGAACGTCGTATGAGAGACTAGAAATGAAAAAAGAAGACTTGACGATGTCTAGAAACAAATCAAAACCATAAATGTTTTTTTAGTAAAAAAACAACACACACACCCCGTTGTACTATAGTAACCCGTAAGACGATCAGAAACGTACAGATATACATATCTGACGAGTCTTACCGATGTGCGGTACTGTGCTTTTTTTTCAATATGAAAGTAATATAGCGTGTGATATCAAGTCCACTTGGCAATGGGATGTGTTGTGTTTTTTTTTTGCAACGTTAGGCGGCATGACTCGTCCGGTGCCGCAGAGCGCGCAGGAATCGAGTCAGCATTGGTCCTGTGTATTACAATACAATATGACTTTAAGGGATTTGAACACCATATAATGCATATCCCCTCGGTTTAGTTGTAATTAGTGTAACAGATTGTATATATATATATATATAACTGCAAGTTGTAAATATTGTAACAATAAGTATATATGTAATTGCACCTGTAAATATTGTATCAGATTCTTGTGCAGTGAGAACCCAATCATTCTGCATTAACTGTCGATTACCCCTCCTGATAGGTATAGTCAACAGCAGCTGATCGCTGGAAGTAGCGGTATACAAATGCTCTCTAAATAAATAAATAATTGCTTAAACCCACTTCTATAAGGCATCTCATCTTTCCATGTTGTAGGAGTTAAGCATATCAATAAAGGTTATATAACCAGATTAGGGACAGAAATGAAAAAAAAAGTAACAGAATATAAGAACATTATTCTTGCAGATGATGATTTTATCGTCAGAAGTGTGGCAGGACTGATCAGCTTGATGCGAGAGGTTAGAGACCATCAGGTTAGAAACAGACTAGACTCGTATATAGTAGGACCATGAAGGAAGAAAGAGGAGCGTATGTTGAAATAACATAACCCCGACTCGAGTCATGGATGCGCTCGAGTGGGGCATCGAGATGATGAGGCTCGAGACCTATGATGATGATGCAAGAGCCCGTTACATCCCTATGGTGATTAATTTTGCCACATGTAGGGCTCAGGCAATTCTGAGGTCGTAGAATGCCTTTGTCATCTAGAATATTTGGATGCACCCAACGAGCGGAGCGTCGAGATGGATCTTCCCGACAAGTGGGCCAGGGGATGGATCTGCCCGACAAGTGGGCCAGGGGATGGACCTGCCCGACAAGTGGGCCAGAGGATGGACGTGCCCGACAAGGGGGCCAGAGGATGGACGTGCCCGACAAGTGGGCCAGAGGATGGACCTGCCCGACAAGGGGGCCATCTGCCCGACAAGTGGGCCAGGGGATGGATCTGCCTGACAAGTGGGCCAGAGGATGGACCTGCCCGACAAGAGGGCCAGGGGATGGATCTGCCCGACAAGTGGGCCAGGGGATGGACGTGCCCGACAAGTGGGCCAGAGGATGGACGTGCCCGACAAGGGGGCCATCTGCCCGACAAGGGGGCCAGGGGATGGACCTGCCCGACAAGTGGGCCAGAGGATGGACCTGCCCGACAAGTGGGCCAGGAGATGGATCTGCCCGACAAGTGGGCCATCTGCCCGACAAGTGGGCCATCTGCCTGACAAGTGGGCCAGGAGATGGATCTGCCCGACAAGTGGGCCAGGGGATGGATCTGCCCGACAAGTGGGCCAGGGGATGGACCTGCCCGACAAGTGGGCCAGGGGATGGACGTGCCCGACAAGTGGGCCAGAGGATGGACGTGCCCGACAAGTGGGCCAGAGGATGGACCTGCCCGACAAGGGGGCCATCTGCCCGACAAGTGGTCCAGAGGATGGACCTGCCCGACAAGAGGGCCAGGGGATGGATCTGCCCGACAAGTGGGCCAGGGGATGGACGTGCCCGACAAGTGGGCCAGAGGATGGACGTGCCCGACAAGTGGGCCATCTGCCCGACAAGGGGGCCAGGGGATGGACCTGCCCGACAAGTGGGCCAGAGGATGGACCTGCCCGACAAGGGGGCCAGGAGATGGATCTGCCCGACAAGTGGGCCAGGAGATGGATCTGCCCGACAAGTGGGCCATCTGCCCGACAAGTGGGCCAGGGGATGGATCTGCCCGACAAGTGGGCCAGAGGATGGACCTGCCCGACAAGTGGACCAGGGGATGGATCTGCCCGACAAGTGGGCCAGGGGATGGACCTTCCCCTACAAGTGGGGCCATCTGCCCGACAAGTGGGGCCAGGGGATGGATCTGCCCGACAAGTGGGCCAGAGGATGGACCTGCCCGACAAGTGGGGCCTTCTGTCCGACAAGCGGGCCAGGAGATGGATACGCCCAAGCGGGGTGTTGAGATGGATTTGACCGACACACTGGCCCAGTAGATGGATGTGCCCGAGATGGATCTGCCCGACAAGTGGGGCCATATGCCCGACAAGTGGGCCAGGGGATGGACCTGCCCGACAAGTGGGGCCATCTGCCCGACAAGTGGGCCAGAGGATGGACCTGCCCGACATGTGGGCCAGGGGATGGACCTGCCCGACAAGTGGGCCAGGGGATGGACCTGCCCGACAAGTGGGGCCATCTGCCCGACAAGTTGGCCAGGGGATGGACCTGTCCATTTCGACGCCCCGCTCGCTGGGCGCATCCAAATATTCTAGATTACAAAGGCATTCTACGACCTCAGAATTGCCTGAGCCCTACATGTGGCAAAATTAATCACCATAGGGATGTAACAGGCTCTTGCATCATATGTCTCGAGCCTCATCATCTGGACGCCCCGCTCGGGCGCATCCAGCTCTAACCACCAGACTACTTCTTCCTCAGCAATTGACAATAAATATATTTATTTATAAGTAGTATAGCAAGGCTTGTACTTTTTTTATTATTATGCGTTCTCTCTTATACGATATATATATATATATATACATTATGACACGATGCATCTTCTCTTAATCCTCTGCCTGTTCGTGCTGTGGCTGTTACACCATGGCAACACAAGCTAGCTAGCTAGTTAGTGTTCATGATAATAATAACAACACGTTCTTCTTAAGCACATTTTATTTATTAAAAAAAATATTGATACACCGCCGCCGCCGCCACCGCGTGGCGGCGTGTATATACGTTTACAAACGACACAATCATCGATCGTTGTTTTGTGTATACAATCATCAATGCGCGACCGACTGTACATTTAGAAAACATTATCGTTCCATCCGTTCATTAATAATACAGCCGTTTCGTCGCTACAATGCGCGACCGATGTGGCAAACACGCGATTATTAATTATCGTTGCGTCTATATAGATACGCTAAACGACGCCGGACGAACACGTTCCATCGTGGGCCGCCTTCGTCGCGTCTTCCGAAGGCGACGGACGCATAGTCTCGGGATGGCCGTAGCAAAACGCGCGCGCTTCCTGCAGAGACAAGGCACGCTCCTCAGACCGCCACGCTACATCGTCCTCGTAGTCAAAGACGATGCCGTTGTTCCGTCTCGCGTGAAGATCCAGAAGGTCGTCCGTGTGCTTCCTGACGAAGGCGTCCACGCACTGTTTTCTGATGAACGCTACGCTGCGCTTGCAGTAATAATGCGCGGTGTCACTGCCGGACAGTTTGGTGCACGTCTTAACGTATTCTTGTATGCGAGACGAGGAGGCGTCGGGAAAAGACATTTCAAGCGCCTGACAGAAGGCGCCACGCACAGCCAGTTCCTGCAGACTTAACTTAACATCGGGGTCCTCGGGGTCGTCGATGCGGAGTTCAACGTGCATAGTCAGAATAATGCGACACAGCGCGTAGAGCAAGCAGATTCTTTCGGGCGAGATGAAAAAGTGCTCTTGTAGGACGTTTTGTTGGCACAGGACGTCGTCCGCGGCGACGAGCATGTCCAGCAATTCCCACGCCTTTTCTCTGGTTAGAATAAATTCCAAGAAATGACTGAAGCACCTGATCATGTAACGCGCCAGGTCCGTTGAGTTGTCCGGGACGTGTGGGTCGGCGCACGATGCGCTGGAGCATCCTTTCACCGGCCCGTGGTTGAGACAATAGTGGTACACCAGGTACATGTCGGAGCTGCCTTGCAGATAGACGTCCGCGTTACAGAGCCCCACTTTAGGTCTCGGTGCCACGTAGCTGTTGGCTCCGTACCCCTCTTCGCGCGCTTTCTTCCAGACGCCCAGGCAGGCTTGAACGTACTGAGAGAGGTTGGAAAACGCGTTCGGTTGAGGAAAGTCGGTAACGTCCTTGCCCCGTCCGCGCCAAATGCCGGAACTCTCGGCGACAGACGCGTCCGTCGTATCTCGTTTTTCTTTGCTCAGGCGCCGTCGCTGGCATTTTCTGCGTTGTCGTCGTCGCCGCCGCCGCCGCGTCCTCGCAGACGTAGGAGGAATAATTTTCTCCGCGGCCGTTTGCACCGCGTGGCAAAACCTGCGATACGTCGCCGGTGAATAAAAAGGTCCACGAACGGCCCCCGCAGCACTCATGTAGGCCCGATGCCGACGAGACTCGTCTGTGCCCGTCTGTGCTTCGGACGTGATTGTTTCGTTCTCCGTGGCGGATTCGCCTTCCTCCTCGCCGTCTCTAGAATCCTCCTCCTCCTCCTCCTCCTCCTCCTCCTCCTCCTCCTCCTCCTCCTCCTCCCACCATCCGCATAACGTCGCGTTGCTCAAACTGTGTCTGTGATCGCCGTATCCTGTTAATTCCACACGGGCCTCTTCGGCGAGACACAGCATGGCGCGCTTCAAAGTCTGCTGCATCATGATATCGAAGCGCCTTATCTGCATGTTTTTGCCGTCGGCCCCTTGGAAATTTTGATGCTCCGCCGAGATAGGTTTCGGAAAGAACCGCGTCTGCCGGAACATCGACTCTTTGTCTTGAACGACCATGGTCACAACGAGGGCCACGTGGAGAAGGTACTGCAGGTGGGGCAGCGAGCGAGGCACGGTGTTGCACACGACGTTGCTCTTCACCACGGCGTAGAAGAGCAGCATCGCGTTCGGGTCGAGGTGAAATGGTTCGTGAATCAGCACGTTCTTCAGCGCCAGATCCGCCGTTGACATTAACGTCTTCACGCACAGAGAACTTTCTGCGGGCCCCAACAGGGACGTCAGGTATTCCTTTAAGCGGCGCCACGTGTATGCGACAAAATCTCTTCTTCTCCACGGGACACAGCCGGTCATCGTCGACAGGGGAGGCACGCCTTCGACGCCGTCTCGTGCCGCCGCTGCCTTGAGAAGTACAGAAGCAAACTCGGCGTCTTTCTCTTCTTTCATCGTTGGCGACAGCCACGCCGCCACCGCCGCCGCGTGATCCATCAGCTTCGAAACGTACTCCAGCGTAGTAGTAGATTCCTCGTTTTCGTTGTCGCTGCCGCTGCTGTTGTCGTCGCCCATCGTCACGCGGCGCGCCTGCTTTCTCGGATATAGTCAGTCTGTCCAAAAGGTACACCAGCATGGGCTCGGACAGTTCCTGGACAAGACTCATAAAACCGCCCGCCTCTCGTACGGACGACGACGACGATGTCGGCGGAGGCCTGTCTAGGTCTTTAATGAGCACCGTGGCTGCCACGGACCGAGTTCTTATAGGACGTCCGTTGCGCTGTGGGCCGACACCCGTGCACCCGCGCGGTTCCGTTAGGTGGTGCCACGCGTGACAAACGTCCCACGCTAACACGCGGTGACCCAGCAAAGCTTCTGGGTTTTCGAGACATCCGTGGCACGTGCGCCTGCTAAAGATGCAGTTCCGGCAGGTGGTGCCATGACAAACGGCCCATCGGCAGACTTCGCAGGATAAAGTCCACGAAACTCAATTTTTCAAATACAGTGATGCGTTTCCCTCGCCACCAGTCCTCGACAAGGTCTTGCGTGTAACGTTCCATTTCCACAAACATCTTCTGTTCCGGTGTCAGGGACGTGTCGGGCGTTACATACCCCATTCCCCAAAGTCCCCGGCAACGACGGACGTGAAAATACAATAGCGCTCCCTCGCGGACGCCACGCGGCAGTCTTTGGCATAGGTACTCGCAGCCGCCAGACAACCCGTCGTATGAAAAATCATTCACGGCCAGCAGCATCCATTTCACGGGCATAACGTATCGACGGTCCGCTGCGCTGTCGGGAAATGTATTAAAGGATTTGGCGCACCATCGACGCTGCAGCGTGGTCCAGCGTGCACACTCGAAGGGCAGAGGCCGGACGGGATGGGCCGCTCTGGGCCCCGGAGGGAGCGTCTGGTCTACTCGCGCCAGAACAACGGCCCTGACGTCCGGCGGGTAGGAAAATACACGGAACTTCCACATATCGCTCGAGCGGCACACCGATCTCAAACGTTGGCTCAATTCCATATTCCACGGTGCGCCTTCGTTATCCTTGCCTAATGACCTCCGCGTGCTCATTATGATCGTCGTCGTCTCTTCGTCCTTCCTCCCGTCGTAAGCCGCCGACGCCGTCGCCTTACTTATCGCACGACGCCGTTGTGTTCTCTTAAATCCTCTCGCGATACACGAAGACGAGGCACGGGGGTAACGATTCTGATGCGGAGAATACGCCCGGCGCACACCCTGGATTCTGTCCTCCTCGATGCGGCGGCGGCGGAAGATTCTGGCGTGTCGGCGGTCACAGGTTCGTGGTGGATTACCTGTGGGGAAACAACTGTGGGTGCAGCGGCCAAAAGGGCAGAAATTTCCTCTTCCAGAGGAGACTCTAGGAGGGGCGGCGGCGGCGGCGGAGGGAACACAGCCGTGCACGCGGAGCGCCACACATCTTCGTGTCCGCCTTGCACGAGCTCGTCGGGAGTAGACGGTCGACCGGGAACGTCGGACATGCTTTTTGTTTGTCCCGTTCGGTTTGCAAATGAGAAAGCATCGCTGGTTAGGGTGCCTTTAAAGGACCTCAAGCCGCTTCGTTGTACGTTTTGCGGTAGTTCGATGGAATATGAGCTCGACGCACGAATGCGTGACGTGTCTCCAACCGGCCACGGGCAACATATCGACGCCGTCTGACGCCTTAAAACGGCAGGGGTTAGCGTCTCGCTTCCCGGAACAAATCGCAGTCTGAGCGAATGAAGCGTCGGGCTCTGTAATAGTAACCGAGGCGTGCGCCATGCTCTTTTTTTTATTTTGCAGAATGGTGAAGATAGAGTTCTTTGCGGCCGTGTATACAAAAAAATAAAATATACCGCCGCCGCCGCCGTGCAATACAAGTGCTTTGTTCTCACGGGGCCCTCTGGTCTAAAACGTTCGCGTCCTTCGCTCCGAAAGAGGAAAAGAAAAAAAATCATGGGTCGCCCGAATCTGCCATCAAAGTGACACGCGACGTCTTACACCTAAGGTCAAATCCGAGTCCTAATCTCTGTGTCTTTTCTCCCCTGCCACCGCCGTGACACGTGTTTCTGCGCATCGCGGACTTCTCGCTCCCAGGGTCCGAAGATCGTCGACTGTGCCGATCTCCACAACGGGCTCTTCGGGCAGAACAGCAGCCTCCCTTTCTACGTACGCGCCGCTGTAGAGCCAGCGATTCGACATGCAAGAATCGACGTCCGGCGCCATCTCGTCCGGAACGGGAGGGATGGTCACGGCGGCCTCTTCAATGAGCGCCGCGGCAGCGATTTCTCGCATCTTTAGCACTTGGACGCGTACCAGTTCCCTGAAGGTGATACGGTACAGGTGGTCCTCGGCATCCTGAGAATAACGCAAGCACTGCCGAATCGGGTCATCGTCCATCGCGCAGAAAGCATCCAGGATGTTTTTGAGGTAATCTCCCTTCCGTCCGGATGTGCGGCGGTGCCCGAGGGCCGCTTCATCCGCCTCCGGAGGATGAATCTCCAGCCCGTCGCCCATCATGACGCACATAGCCGTGGCCAGGGCAGAACGCAGGAGCATGGCCTTGTACTGTACGCTCTTGTCCTCGAACGTGCCTGGCACGAACACGACCGTCTCGCAGACAAAGTGCGTCATGCACACGCATTCCGGATGATCGAAAAAGAGCGTGTTTTCTTCCCACCCCCTACCTTCGTTCGAGGCGCAGGCGTTTACGTTCCGGATCCTTACTCGTCCGCAGCACCGTCTCAACAGAGGTATCATGTCCGGCAGGCACAACGTGCGGAATAGGTACCCGTCGAGGCAGGCAAGCATAAACTCGGCCATGCCGGCC
This sequence comes from Ichthyophis bannanicus, assembly GCA_033557465.1. NCBI lineage: Eukaryota > Metazoa > Chordata > Amphibia > Gymnophiona > Ichthyophiidae > Ichthyophis > Ichthyophis bannanicus. The sequence continues at coordinate 6,936,330 of CM066042.1, read as the reverse complement.
TTCGTAACCGGCGGGTCGGATCCGAGAACGGGCGAGTGCACCAGATAGTCGGCGATGTATTTGGTGGATTGTATAAATTGTCCGAATCGAGACGCGTCTCCGCCGCCCTTGTAGCGCTGGTACAGACGACGGTACATCTCCCCGGGCATGCGCGTCCTCCTCTCTTCGCCGCAAAAGACGTCGTCCAACGTGTAGACGGTGGCGGGAGGACTGTCTACGCCGTCCCACCAGCCGTAACGTACCCGTAAGGGGATCCATTCGCCCGGCTGTCGGTGACGAGGGTCCGTGTGGAGCAAATTGTCTTGGGCCTTGTTGACGAGCAAATCGCGCGCGTGACAAAACATCATGCCCGTCAACGCGCCGCATCGCACGTACAGTTTGTTTCGGCGGCGCGCATCGCGGTACGCCTCGTCCACCTTATGAACCGTCTCGAAGAAGACGGGATGTACCCCGATCCCCGGCGAATCTTTGGAGGTTAGCGTGTCGCCTTCCAACGGAGGGTACGGACGCAGGCAGCGTGCCAGTTGCAGCGTCAGCATGAATCCTTCTATCACGGTCTCCTGCGAAAGACGAGCGCTGTTTTGCATCAGTTGCCCGCAGACGGCGTGGAAAAGCATAACCGTCTCGACGTTGTCGAAGGTATGCCTGGAGATGAGGCACCGGTCGCTGAGACACACGTCGTACCGTAACATGCGCTCGTAGAGTCGGCGCGGATGTTCCACTCCGAAATCACGCGCCCAAACCGTCAACAGGCGATGCACGCAGTGGACGAGAAAGGTCCTTTTTGTCGGACCGCCACGCCGCGGGACATCGAGACACTTGCGGCACTTGGGCCGGTACCCGTATTCTTCCTCTCCGCATACGTGACCTTCTTCTCCACGAAAGCCTCGATCGACATCGGGGGGGCTATAGGTTGTGAGGCGGGGACCGGGCCCGGGCGAGCCCATCTGTCGTTGCTGCGCCGTGACCGTGCGTGCTTCCAAGGGATCCGCCCTCTGCGATGAGGGGAGCTCTTGACTAGAGGCGGCACGAGAAGGAGTAACAAAGGGTCTCGCCCCCCACCACGCACCACAGACCGGAGGCGCGATGGTGCGATCTTCGCGCATCGGACGAGACACGACGCGCGGATCCGAACGCCGCGGAGAAATAGGCGCCGGCGGAACGCCCGCTTCCGCGCTCGAGCGTATGTTCCGAAGCTCTTGAGAATCGACGGGACCGAAAGCCGCCGGCAGTGAGCCCATCTGTCGCGACGTATCCGCCGTGACCGCGCACGCTTCCAAGGGATCCGTCGTCTGCGGCGAGAAGAGCTCTTCGCTGAAGGCGGCGGTAAAAAGATTAATAAAGTTTCTCGCCCCCTCCCCCCCAACCACCGCACGGACCGGAGGCGCGACGGCGCGATCTTCGCGCATCGGACGAGACACGATGCGCGGGTCCGAACGCCGGGAAGAAATATGCGCCGGCAGAACGCCCGCTTCCGCGCTCGAGCGTATGTTCCGAAGCTCTTGAGAATCGACGGGACTGAACGCCACCGCTGGCGGCGAGCCCATGTGTCGCGACGTTTCCGCCGTGACCGCGCACGCTTCCAAGAGATCCGTCGTCTGCGGCGAGAAGAGCTCTTCGCTGAAGGGGGCAGGAAGACGATTAATAAAGTGTCTCGACCCCACCGCACGGAGCGGAGGAGCGACGGCGCGATCTTCGCGCTTCAGACGAGACACGATGTGCGGATCCGAACTCTGCGGAGAAATGTGCGCCGGCATAACGACCGCTTCGTCGCTTAAGCGTATGTCCTGAAGCTCTTGAGAATCGATGGGACTGAACGCCGCCTTCGGCGGCGGCGAGCCCATCTGTCGGTATGTATCCGCCGTGGCTTCGCAGGCTTGCAAGAGATCCGTCGTCTGCGGCGAGAAGAGCTCTTCGCTAAAGGCGGCGGGAAAAAGGTTAATAAAGTGTCTTGCCCCTTCTCCCGCCACCGGAGGTGCGATGGCGCGATCTTCGCGCATCGAACGAAACACGTCGCGCGGACCCAAACGCTGCGGAGAAATGTGCGCCGGCGTAACGACCGCTTCGTCGCTTAAGCGTATGTCCCGAAACTCTTGAGAATCGATGGGACCGAAGGCCGCCGCCGGCGAGCCCGTCTGTCGCGATGTATGATGACGATGATGATGTTCCGTGACCGCGCGCGCTTCCAAGGGATCCCCCGTCCGTGGTGAGAGAGGCTCGTGAGTAGGGGTGGCAGAACAAATAGAGGGTCTTGTGTCCTGCGCACGGACCGGAGCCGCGATGGCGCGATCTTCGCGTATCGGACTACGAGACGGACGAGACGCGACGTGTGGATCTGATCTCTGTAGAGAAAAACATGGTGCGAACCTCGCCCTAACGAACGCATCATCTTCGCTCGGGTGTACGTTGACGCCATGAGGCTCATTTAGGATCTCAGAGACTATGTTCTGCAAACGTGTCAACTTCAATCTTTCATGGTAGGTTAGATGCGGATGTGATGTAGATGTGATCGGTTCGGTTCTGTATACCGTGCGCTTGGGGAAAAACCGATTTTTGTGGATCGAGACGCTCGGAGGAGGGCTGGTTTTGGCGGACAGAGGCTGCTGTGCACGCAGACGAGGTCTAACTCTACACGCGCGTTGCGGCAGATGAGGATCGGATACGAAGAGAGAATCGAGCAGATCCCGGTCCTCTTCTTGTTTAGTAATAACAGAGGGCGAGCCCGTACCGCACGATGAACTCGCGCCGACGATGATCCGTGGAGGAGCGCTGGCTTTGGCGGACGGAGGCTGCCGTGCACACGGACGAGGTCTAACTCTACACGCGCGTGGCGGCAGATGAGTATCGAGCAGATCCCGGTCCTCTTCTTGTTTAGTAATAACAGAGGGCGAGCCCGTACCGCACGATGAACTCGCGCCGACGATGATCCGTGGAGGAGCGCTGGCTTTGGCGGACGGAGGCTGCTGTGCACACGGACGAGGTTTAACTCTACACGCGCGTGGCGGCAGATGAGGATCGAGCAGATCCCGGTCCTCTTCTTGTTTAGTAATAACAGAGGTGGAGCCCGTACCGCACGATGAACTCGCGCCGACGATGATCCGTGGAGGAGCGCTGGCTTTGGCGGACGGAGGCTGCTGTGCACGCGGAAGAGATCTAACTGTACGCGCGCGTGGCGGCAGATGAGGATCGGCGGTATGGAGCGGATCCCGGTCCTCTTCTTGTTTAGTAATAACAGAGGTGGAGCCCGTACCGCACGATGAACTCGCGCCGACGATTCGTCCGACGGGTGAATCACGGCTACGCTTCGCGGTCGATGACTCTCCTGTTAAGCACGATGCGGTAGCCGTCGGTGTTTTGGACTTCTCCATCAATGCTCTGCGTTGTGGAAGAACAGGGATAATCTGATTTATTTGTGTCGTTTATGATACGTATAGCAATTAAAAGGGTATTCTATAGCGATGAAAATGCTCGTAAAGATAATGTAAACGTAAACACGGACCGTCGTAACGTTTGTCTATCGTCGAGAAGGGGGGGGGGAAAAGGATAATCCTAGGGACTTTACCCCTGCGCTCCGTGTGGCCCTGCGCAAGTCGCTCAAGCCTTCGCTGCCTCGGAAGAAAGGCCCGACAATGTTCAGTTTTTAAAAAAAAAAAGAAAAAAAACAACAACAAAAAAAGAGACGCTTTATTTCTGCCTCGATTAGCACGCAGCGCTGCACAGAGATGCAAGAGACGGCCTGAAAGCGTACTCTGCACCCCCCTCCCTCCCTCCCTCCCCGGTAACACACCAGGGCTCTTGGGTAACGTAAAAAAATCCACAAGGAAGGAGAATCGGTGAATCAGCAAATAATAGACAGCACGCTTATATTATTTTAAAAAAAACAACAACCAAACGAAGCTTTGGGGAGAGCAAACCGCCTTGTTTACTCTGCCGTTTTAGCTTTAAACCGTTTTTATTTATAGGTACACGGCATGATTTTCACTTTAACGTTCTACGTCAAGCGTTACGTATATTCGTAACATCGTAGTTCGGTTCTCGTTAGAGGAGACGTACGCGTATTCTAGACAATAATTCATTTTTTAGGGGTCGGTGAGTCCACTGATTTCTTACACAGAGAATTAAACGCTCCTAGAATGATAATGCCCAAACTATAATGCTAACGTGCCTCGCAGAGGCCTAGATAACGAACTCCAGAAAGAAGAAACAGAAAACAAACAAAGAAACAAAAAAACCCCCCCGCCCCATAACTACAGAAATGCGATTTCTAACTTTATCTAGCGGGGCCTTTCCTTCATCATCCAGCAGAAAAAATAATCCATTTGTTTTTTTTTTAAACCTTCGCTAGGAGCCATGCGATTCTGGGCTGCCTAGGCAGCCACCTTTGTCCACCGCACCTTGTAACACAGTAATTGCCTCTGTGAGATCCAGGGCTTGTAAGCTCAACAAGAACCGCCTGTAACCTGGGTACCGTATTCTCTTGCGGATGCTATTACTCCAAAGGTTGACAGCCAGATTTAGTTAAAGGGGGGAAACTCCGGTTAGGTATGTCTAGGTCTGAACTAGAGGCGTTCAAAGAAAGGGGTTGGGTATCCAGAACTGTAACAATTCATAATCGTCGTGCACTTGGTTCCTTTGAGCCGGCACTACTGAAATAAAGGAACTTTTTTTTGTTTACATTACGGCATTAAAGATGTTCCACGGAGTGTCCCCCTACCTTTTTTTTTGAGTCAGGAAACATATCGGAGGGGACTGTAAAGGCATAGAGCTAACTACTATACGAAGCGAGCGAGCACCCACCGACAGCTTAAACCGCCGCTTCGGGGGCGCGCAGGAGAGCAGCGATGTGATGAGAGAGGTGTACGGGAGCCCCTCCCATAGCCTGCCTGTACGAAGCGAGCACCCACCGACAGCTTAAACCGCCGCTTCGGGGGCGCGCAGGAGAGCAGCGATGTGATCAGAGAGGTGTACGGGAGCCCCTCCCATAGCCTGCCTGTACGAAACCAGCACCGACAGATTAAACCGCCGCTTCGGGGGCGCGCCCGCACCTGAGGGCCTCGCCATAGGGCCCTTAGGCGTGGCCCTTAGGCGTTGGTCCTGTATTGAGCATTGGAAATATGGTCTGGATTGTCCTACGCTTATATTATGGTAACTTGCCGTTCCCTTCCTTTTCTTTGCCTTTCGTTTTGACTGTTTCTGTCGTCTACTCTGTCCTATCCTACAAATGGCGTTCCTTTCATATTTCCTCAAATGATATATTATTGTAAACCGCTCTAATGCTTCGGCCTGAGTGCTATATCAAATTCAAATAAACATAAGCATACTCTAGGTTCTGCGTTGTTTTTTTTTGCATGAGACCGTTGTACGGTAGTTAGATGACACTAAATTCTTGAAAGATTTTAGGCCTAGCGCGTGGTAAAAACCCACGCCGAGTGGCTGTCACAGTTGGAAGAAGACAAACAGCACAGTTCGACCGAGTGTAAATGTGACTCAAAAACCCCCCCCCATTATTTGGATATTCCGCATTACTTTCCCGAGATTCTAAACGCAGTACCGCTGCTTCATTAACAATAATCATATGTCACGGCACAACTAGGACCAGATCTTAAGAAACCTGTAAATATCTAAAAACTATGAATTGCTTCAAAAAATAAATGTTTTAAACCAAAACGAAATCGCAGCTGCCCTTCTTAATACGATGATAACTATAACTACTCCCCCCTCCTCCCCCTAAGTCCCGATCTCTTCGTGAAGTAGAGGTTAAGCGCCACAAGGTTCTTGCTTATATATTGGTAAAACACCAATTCAGACTAACTCTATCCACCTAATCGGCAGTATAGATGCCGGACACGGGTATTTTGTATAATTAGTCTATTCAAAATCTGCAATATCACCACTGTTGTCCAAGGAGTCTCTGCGTTGCAATTTCTCGATTCACCGATGCAGGGACCAACCACCTTCTGGATCCTGGGAAGGAGCCTTTTTTTTTATACCGTGTAAGATGTATCCAACGAGAATGTCCTTTTAGAAGCCGAGTATCGCACCAGGAGCACACGGATATGGACCTGGGAGCCAAAAGTGTTTTTGGTTGCAAATTCTTAATCAGGACCCAATCCCCTGGCTTCACTTCCGGATGTGATGATTCTGAAGGAGCGTATAAAGAGGTGGGGGGGGGAGGAAAAGGACCGAGTGCAATAAGTCAAAATATCGCCGCGCAAGAATCGAGGATTCGGGATAACTGCCAATTCATGTGCAGAAGTGATCGTTACGCTGCGATATTTTGACTTTTAGAGCTTACAATGTAGTCAAGACAGACGGTGCAGGCTGGGATAGCACATCGTGGCTATAACGATGTAGCACAGTAGGACTGTGGAGACCGAGGTCCTCCCCTCCCCGGTTCGATTCCCCACGGGGGTGTGAGGCATGTATGTTTTTTTTTAAAATTAAATCAGCGCCGAACGAGGCATTTTTTTTTCTTTTGTAATTTACAGCGCTGCTACCAGCAGAACAAACATAATTCACAGTGCCTATAAGGCACTCCGTAGGGCACATTGTGATGTTCCCGTTCCGTCATCACTGACAGGTTCAGCGTGTGTGTGTGTGTGTGTGTGTCTTAATAGAAACGCCCAATATCTGCTTCTGACATACGGGGACCCCGCCCCCCCCCCCCACCCTTTCCTCTTTCCGACTCAATTTCAGTGTGTGTGAGATGGGAAGGGTGCCCAAGCTTACTCGTATGCATGCAAAGTTCCCTGCTGAGATCCGTCCCCATGTTAGGCTGCTAACCGCGCCCTCCCTGCTCTTCTGCTTTAATACATCAATGAGCCTGGTGGTTAAATTAAAGTTATATTGGAAGCTGTCATTGGTTGGGTTGGGGGTTTTATTGATGTCTCTCGCCCCCTCCCCTTTCCCTTTCCGGGATGTGTAGGATTCAAAGTTATTCCGGTACCACCGCTGCTGAGATTTCCTTGCTGTCCTAGCACGCTTTAACTAAATTAATTTATTTAAGGTGAATGAGCTAGGTACCTCGTCGTCAGAGATTTGTTTGCAAGCCACAGCGAGCGGGGCGTCGATACAGATGCGCCCGACACACCGGGCCAGGAGATGGATCTGCTCGACAAGTGGGGCCATCTGCCCGACAAGTGGGCCAGAGGATGGACCTGCCTGACAAGTGGGCCAGGGGATGGATTTGACCGACATACTGGCCCAGTAGATGGATGTGCCCGACAAGTGGGCCAGGGGATGGACCTGCCCGACAAGTGGGGCCATCGAGGAAGAAAGAGGAGCGCACGCTGAAATAATATAACCCTGACTCGAGTCATGGATGCGCCCGAGCGAGGCGTCCGGATGATGAGGCCCGAGACCTGTGATGCAAGAGCCTGTTACGTCCCTATGGTGATTAATTTTGCCACATGTAGGGGTCACCGTGAGACCGAGCTAGGAAGTCTCAACGATGTTGCCCCGACTTATGTTATAATTTGAATTGCCAACAGTGTTTGGCTGTGAAGTTCGTCATATTTTTCTGCAGCGCCAACACAACCGTACCATAAAGTCACGCCGATCATACCATTCGTCAAATGCTGCATAAGCAGGAGCATAACGTGACAGCAGATAATTTAAAAACCGATCGCCTGTACGCAAATCATTATTGTGGTTTAAAGCATATGGCTGTAATTTCTCTTCATAATATTCAGCGACAAACGATTCGTCTATACCGTGACTCCGATTTATTATATGAAGCATGGTGGCGATATAACAAATCTTAGTAAATAGTAAAACACGTTTACATTAATGAAATATACAAACGCTGCACGTTATTCATTTAACATTTCTTATATACCGCCTTTCATGATATCAAGGCGGTTTACATCGAACATGGAGATAACTATTTTTTTTAACACAGGGAACATGGGCAAGGGAGGGTGCCCAAGACCACCTGGAGTCCTTCGGGCCTGAGGTAACTTGCCCCAACCTCTCCCTCATTATGTGTACGCCCCATACTTTGATAATATAATAATTATTAGTTTAGGTAATACAACTTACGTTTATTCGTTATAAAAAAAAGCTTAATAATATAAGAAACAATATGAATTGAAAAATATTAATAATATACAGTATTAAGTGGAAAAAAAAAGAGATATTGCCGTTCCGGTGCACTTATGTGTTTTTTACGGATTTTTTTTCATTAGAGAAGCTCCGAAAAAGTCAGTCATTCTGTTCTAGGCTCGTGCTGCCCGAGAGTGAAAAAAAAAAACAGTTTCTGTTAGCACGACTGGCGGTGGATGTAACACACTGTCAGGTGCACTGTGTCGATATTAGGCAGAAATATTCCTCGTTCTATTCAGCATGAGGGCTACTTTGGACGGAGTCATGTAATCCCAGTCGTCGTTGCCGAGGTGGTGTTGTAAATCACTTTGTAATCGCATGCCTGGTAGTGTTTCGTAGGTAGGTGTGAGAGCGGCGTTTGCAAAAGCAATCTCGCGTTCTAACGTCTGTCTGTCTCCCTAGCACAAGTTTTCATTATCATCATCGTCGTGATGCTCTCCCCACTCTGCAGAATGTGACGGCTATGTTGTTTCTTCGGGCGGCGGAGTGCCAGCGCGATAGTTTAGATCCGTGAAACGTTCAAGAAAAACTATTTCATGTACTGAATCCAGATATGGTTTTGTGAGACTGGTGGGCATTTTGTAAAGATGGTGCCACGGCATTGTTTCTGGAAATAACCGCTGGGAAAGCATTCTCTGTTGAGCCAGTCCTCCTATAGAAAATATAGGTTCATCGTGTTCCATATAGTAAGTTGTTTCAGCATCAAATTTGATAACGTCGTGCTTAAGGAACGCTCTGAACGGGTGCACGATGAAATCTCTTAAAAAGCTCAAATGGTGTTGTTCCCACGCGCGAGTCGATTTAAATTCTATTGCGGTATAAAAGTGCGTTACTCTGCCTGCGACGTCGATGGTTAAGTACAGTCTAAATAGAGAGGTAAATTTTCTGATACGATCTGCTAATATGCGTGTGTCTGTTATGTCAAAAAATGCTTTACCCAACTCTAAAGCCAACATTATAAATAGCTGTACATTATCACATCGATTTTTTAAGGCCGTTAAAGGGTGACACAGACACGAGTAATCTTCTTTTTCTTCGAAAGTGAAAGCTTCAGGGTGTCGATAAAAGTGATAATAATGAGGGATTCTGATGCTGGAGGGGAGACGTTCGGGTAGAGATAACGCACCGAGGCATCTTGGCGTGTTGATCATAAATAAGACATGCGCTAAGTAGTAAGAGTTAAACGCACGATATCCGTCGCTACGGTTCCATTCATAGGGGATACGGATGTTATAGTGGTTCAATAAAGGGAGCAGAGTGGGCGGCAATACATGACCCCATTGACTGCTGCCTGTTTGTCTTTCCAAATCTGATTGTAAACGCATGCCCGGAAAGTGTTCGTACGTAGCTTGTATTTGACCTTCCGCAAACGCTATTTCGTGTTCCATAAGCTGTGTCCACAGCGTGCGTCCAAACACTATACGCAGCATCCACAGAAACGTTTCTGAAGGAATATAGACGGAAGGCAATGCTAGACAGTTAATGTATTTTAACGCGGGATCACGGTCACATCGTAACGCATCGACCAAACGGCGTCCTTCGGCTGTACTTATTGCGGACACCGCATACCGTGATATCAACCAGCGCTTAATAAACAGTTTATGCGTGTAGTGTTCCATCAGTCTTTCAGACAATAAAAAATCTTCCCTATATCTAACGTCTTGCGGATACAGGCCCCTGAATCCCACTTGACCGTGATGTAGTTCGGTCATGCTGAACCGTAGTTTCCAAATCGCGTGGACGATTCCTAAAACACGGTGTCTGTCGTTTAACCACGCATCGAAGGACGGGTAGTCCGGTGAATAACAATCAGTTAGAAATTCTTCAAAATTAGCTTCGGTATATTCTCTGTTGTTGTATGTGAAGGTTTTGTATGCCTTTAATCGTTCGTCGTAATATTCCGCTATAAACGCTTCAACGATGCCGTGATTCCAGTTCAGTACGTGGAACATCGTCTGTCACAAGTTTCCCGCAAAGTAAAAATAAAAGTTAAATATATATAACTTATACAATCAGAGTCCAAAAGATAAAAAAAAGAGCGAGTGTGTTTGTGCATCTTATTTATAGCTTGGCTATAGTTATTGATTTTGAATGACGCGTTAGAAATGCCAGGCTGTGACAATAAATATTATCGCTCCCGCTCTAAATGTACAATATATTGTAGATATTGCGTACACGGCATGCCTACGGTGATATATATTTATTTTGTCTTTCCAACTCGATCTGTAGACCCCGACCGATTTTTCTGTCTGGACATAAAGCTCTTCTTCTTCTGTGTCCCTTGAAATAATGCCCCGGCTTACCTTTATAATCGGAGCACTTTCTGCGACACCGATGGACTATTATACCACGGTAGATGATTGCACGCCATTACTGATGCACGAATCGTTACGTGCATTTTTTCAGACATTAAAGATTCCGTTAGGTAATCTGATAGCGTTTTCGGAAATGCTACAATTACAGAACGTAACACGTTCGTGGACTATGTTGTTTGCAGCGCTTTTACCACGCAACGCTAATGTCACCTATCGAGGTATGCCGACCTGTGAACCGTAATTGTGTTTAGCGCACAGCGTGGCCTCGATTCCATTGCATCGGCGGCAGCGTATCGAAACGATAGCAAATTTAAGTACAGAGATGTGTCGACGATTGTCTGTCCGCTATGACATACATATTATATGCGCCTTAGCTGCGGTGGTACACTTAAATATATTCGTACCGAGTACGGCATCGTCGTGTGTAGAGATGGATTTGAACTACCGTATGATCTCAATGCTATATATGCACGGTTCATGATATTATTATCGAAATAGGTATGCGATATGCGGCATGCGTGTGCATCCACAGTCCGCATTAAGTGTGATCTTCCTCCTCAGCTGCCCGAAGTGACTTTTACGCAGCGCTGTGTTTCACTGTATTTTACAGTTCCTATCGATTTGTCGAGGGGATGCTCTCATCTGAGATTCGCGACGAACGTACCGACGAGCCGGCTTACAACGATGACACAACACACACGTGTATCCGTCGATTACCGCTGCAGAAGTTCAAGACGTATCGGTGGCTTTATGTCGTCGCTACGTGCGATTATTTCTCTTGACTACCAGATGCATGTCCTCGCTGTGTCCTGATAAGGAGTCTTCGATGCACAAATATCGTACCACCAAGTTACCGACGACCGGTTTTCCGTATTTGTATTTTCGCCGTGTGCCATATACGGCACGTTTACGAAAACAATTATGTGACACGATGCACTCGACCGTACGTTTGTTGAAGACATCGTCAAAGCGTGTAGAGATAGAAACGTATGTCCAAAAAAAGCCAAAGTAAACGACGCATATCCACAATATACGATGCACACAAACCATCCGTTAATCGAAAGGTACACACGTGAACAGACCATGAAGCTTAACAAAATATATACCTATTTTGCTCAACGCTTGGGCGAGAGATTAAGCGTAGACGGACAGAAAAAGATTCACGTGAAGATATCCGATATGCATCGATGATTGCCTTTGGGAGGATATAAATAAAACATGAGAGTGAAGATAAGATTAAAGATAAAATAACATGGCACGGTACGTGTTTGTTAACGGTGTTTCCTCATCTAGCACGAGAGAACGTGTGAGTTTTACCAGCGATTCTTTGAGAAAATTCCTCGAAACACCTATACTATCTTACAGCGGTTTGTGTTTTTCGAACAGTTCTCAACTACGTTTCATGACGCAGCATCGGACACGGTTATTTCGTGTGTTGAATAGAGAAGATGGACGTGAGCCGTTATGCTTTTGGAATGCTCTGTTTTACGAGTCGCTGATACGTTTTGCGCACTCAAACTATACACCCAGAGTCTCGAGCGGAGACTCTAGCGATTGTACTTACGATATGTACGATTCCTTAAATGGAAAAGACACATTATATGATGTAATGTGTCTTTGAGAATATTATGCATGTGGATTAAATAAAAAAAAAATTACGATCATACATAGGTTCAGAGAGGTTTGTGGGGGTACCCCCTAAAAAAAAGGGGGGGGGTTAAAAAAAACCCCTAACCCTAACCCTAACCAATCCACCTCTGTCCTAGCCCTTCCCTAACCTTCTGTCCCAACCCTAACCCTAACCCTAACCCTAACCCTAACCAATCCACCTCTGTCCTAGCCCTTCCCTAACCTTCTGTCCCAACCCTAACCCTAACCCTAACCAATCCACCTCTGTCCTAGCCCTTCCCTAACCTTCTGTCCCAACCCTAACCCTAACCCTAACCCTAACCAATCCACCTCTGTCCTAGCCCTTCCCTAACCTTCTGTCCCAACCCTAACCCTAACCCTAACCCTAACCCTAACCAATCCACCTCTGTCCTAGCCCTTCCCTAACCTTCTGTCCCAACCCTAACCCTAACCCTAACCCTAACCAATCCACCTCTGTCCTAGCCCTTCCCTAACCTTCTGTCCCAACCCTAACCCTAACCCTAACCCTAACCCTAACCAATCCACCTCTGTCCTAGCCCTTCCCTAGCCTTCTGTCCCAACCTTAACCCTAACCCTAACCCTAACCCTAACCCTAACCCTAACCAATCCACCTCTGTCCTAGCCCTTCCCTAACCTTCTGTCCCAACCCTAACCCTAACCCTAACCCTAACCAATCCACCTCTGTCCTAGCCCTTCCCTAACCTTCTGTCCCAACCCTAACCCTAACCCTAACCCTAACCAATCCACCTCTGTCCTTGCCCTTCCCTAACCCTAACCCTAACCCTAACCCTAACCCTAACCAATCCACCTCTGTCCTAGCCCTTCCCTAACCTTCTGTCCCAACCCTAACCCTAACCCTAACCCTAACCCTAACCAATCCACCTCTGTCCTAGCCCTTCCCTAACCTTCTGTCCCAACCCTAACCCTAACCCTAACCCTAACCAATCCACCTCTGTCCTAGCCCTTCCCTAACCTTCTGTCCCAACCCTAACCCTAACCCTAACCCTAACCCTAACCAATCCACCTCTGTCCTAGCCCTTCCCTAACCTTCTGTCCCAACCCTAACCCTAACCCTAACCCTAACCCTAACCAATCCACCTCTGTCCTAGCCCTTCCCTAACCTTCTGTCCCAACCCTAACCCTAACCCTAACCCTAACCCTAACCAATGAACCTCTGTCCTAGCCCTTCCCTAACCTTCTGTCCCAACCCTAACCCTAACCCTAACCAATCCACCTCTGTCCTAGCCCTTCCCTAACCTTCTGTCCCAACCCTAACCCTAACCCTAACCCTAACCCTAAACCCTAACCCTAACCCTAACCCTAACCCTAAACCCTAACCCTAACCCTAACCTTAAACCCTAACCCTAACCCTAAACCCTAACCCTAACCCTAACCCTAACCCTAACCCTGCTTGCCTATCCTGTGTGTGCTCTGAATATCACTTTTACTTCACAATCATCCCGATTTTTAACATAGCATGCCATTTCATACTCCTCTGCTGCGCACATCTTCCCATCCTCTGTCACACACTGTCATTATAGCATGGTATATTAACAGCACTCTGTGCATGGCTATAGTTGGACATAATATGTTTGTCCATTTTTATGCCTTCCACATGGGCTGGATAAGATTTTGGGAGTCCATCATCTGATCTATGTTCTTCTTTAACTTATGTATTGTTTTAATTTCTAACTCTGTACAGTGTTTGTGTTACACCTCTGTTTGGCACATACTTCCATTGCCATTCAAATCGGGGAATGTTACTTCTCTGGACTGACGTTTCTGAGTCCACCTATACATCCTTGGGGCATCTTCTGGCACACCATCGAGTCAGGCAGCTTATGGGGTGCATATGATAGTGCCTTGGAAGTTGCCAGCCTTTCAACATGGTCTCTGGGGACAATTACGTTTGGCTTTGCTGACAACGTATGTTTAGATTGTGCCTTCTGATGCACCGTAAAAGGTGCAATAATATCTGGTACAAGGGTGTTTATTGTTTAAAAAGGCAGCACACATTACTGTACATTTTCACACACAAAAACAGACATAACTCAGGCAACCTTATTCAATGCAAAATTCAACACATGGCCCCGGCACCATCATTCAGTGTGTTCACCATTTGTGAGCATACATGACAAAGGAGTATAGGCTTTTCCCAATGAGCTTGTATTTCATGGAGCAGTACTGCTCTTCCAATGTCAATCTCCAAGGGTAATAGGGCAGTTTACATGTTAAGATTAACTCTTATCCGCTGTTGATATAAGTCACCAAAGACTGTCTGCAGTCCCTCCTTGCAAAATCAAGGATGGCGGACCCAGGTCTGCCATTGTTGCTTTATCAGGGAGAGGCTGCAGACAGACCCTGCCAAATGATCACAATATGAGATTAACTCTTACCCCCTGTTGTTATCAGACGGCAGGCCCTGTCTGCAGCCCCTCCCTGATAATTCACGAATAGCAGACCTGGGTCACCACACCTATTTACATTTCCTTACGTTACAGGGCACAGTGCTGCCATCAGATACAGTGCTCTCACCTTCCCCTGCCTCATATGGCAACCTATATGGCGCCATTGGCTACACTTTCAGCAACATTGTAGGGTGCCATGGTGGACATAGATTTTTAATATGTGCCCTCTGGGGTAACTTATGGGCCACATTCTGTTACACTGATTTGAGACTGAATTTGCTAACAGTAATTATTCCAGCAAAAACTACAATAACGACATGTTAGAACAATATTACCCCTAACATGTCCTGCCTCAGCAAACTGTCTTCATTGGGCACTGTGGAGGATCAAACCCCTAATCCCTGCACCATTGGTCAATGTTGTGACCATTGTGCTGTAGCTTTGCTCTCCTGATTGCACATCAGCACGACACTTATGCCTCCCTGTATTAACATGCCTGTGAAAACAGTAGTGCGACGCTTTATGCCCAGCAACGCACCGCCCTATGCCGCACATTATTTATATGCCGCCTAAAATAACACCTCAGCTAGCTCTCTTCATTGGGCATTGTGGGGGATCAAACCCCTGATCCTTGCACCTGTGGTCGGTGTTATAACCATTGTGCTGTAGCTTTGCTCTCCTGACTGTACATCAGCACGCCACTTATGCCTCCCTGTATTAACATGCCTGTGAAAAGAGTAGCGCAACGCTTTATGCCCAGCAACGCACCGCCCTATGCCGCACATTATTTATATGCCGCCTAAAATAACACCTCAGCTACCTCTCTTCATTGGGCACTGTGGGGGATCGAACCCCTGATCCTTGCACCATTGGTCAGTGTTCGAACCATTGTGCTGTAGCTTTGCTCTCCTGATTGCACATCAGCACGCTGCTTATGTCTCCCTGTATTAACATGCCTGTGAAAAGAGTAGCGCGATGCTTTATGCCTAGCAACGCACCGCCCTATGCCGCACATTATTTATATGCTGCCTAAAATAACGCCTCAGCTACCTCTCTTCATTGGGCACTGTGGGGGATCGAACCCCTGATCCTTGCACCATTGGTCGGTGTTCGAACCATTGTGCTGTAACTTTGCTCTCTTGATTGCACATCAGCACGCCACTTATGCCTCCCTGTATTAACATGCCTGTGAAAAGAGTAGCGCGACGCTTTATGCCTAGCAACGCACCGCCCTATGCCGCACATTATTTATATGCCGCCTAAAATAACGCCTCAGTTACCTCTCTTCATTGGGCACTGTGAGGGATCGAACCCTTGATCCTTGCACCATTGGTCAGTGTTCAAACCATTGTGCTGTAGCTTTGCACTCCTGTTTGCACATTAGCACGCCACTTATTCCTCCCACGCAGCCACCTCATGCGTTAATGTGCGGGCCGCATATGGGCGCCGCGCACCTTAGCGCATATGCAAATCACGGATTCCCTTCTGCAGCGCGAAACGCCCACTCCTTATATGGCACCCGCACTCTACCGCGGCCCCGCACAATTTCGGAGTTTAGTAAACATACCCCTATGTCTTCTCTGAAATGTCAGGAAACATCCTAACCTTCAGACCATAAAATAATTTATCCTTATCCCTAAACAAAAATTTTAATAGGAAATCACGATCGGAGTCCAAAACCAGTGATATCATAAGGGTAGCTGGTATAACTTAATCTTGCAAAGAGGTTTCCAAAAATAAGATTAGAACTGAGGAAACTGTTGGAGCGACATCTCTATTAGGTATTCCTCAGTAGATGTCACTGGTTATGGAAACAGTATGGATGTCATCCAGAGCCATGAATAGTGGGGACAGATGTCTGGCTTGGACGTCCAACCCCCCGCAATTCGCAGGGACCAGATTCTGAAACTAGAGCTC
The DNA here is from genome assembly GCA_033557465.1 of Ichthyophis bannanicus. Taxonomy (NCBI): domain Eukaryota; kingdom Metazoa; phylum Chordata; class Amphibia; order Gymnophiona; family Ichthyophiidae; genus Ichthyophis; species Ichthyophis bannanicus. The sequence goes on along the minus strand of CM066042.1, from coordinate 6,919,937 downwards.
CCCACACATACAAGGCCTTTATGCAGGGAGCTCTGGATGGGGTCGGGAGCAGGTGGCATCAGGGCAGATAGAGGGCAGAGTGGAGCGGGGCGGGGCGGGGTGCACATCCCAAATGTACAGGACTGATTCAGGTCATGGCCCTGTACGTCCTGCATCAGGATGGATGTGGGACTTATTTCACCTTCTATCAACTGCTAACCAGATTAATATGATTGAAATACAAACTCTAAAATGCCTGTATGCAAATACTAGAAGTCTAAAAAAATAAGATAGGAGAGTTAGAATATATAGCAGTAAATACGAGGTTAGATATGATTGGTATCTCAGAGATCTTGTGGGAGGAGGACAACCAATGAGACACAGTGCCACCTGGGTATCAAATATATCGCCATGACAGAGTAGATCAAATTGGTCCTCATATACTTTATAATGAAGACCACTAACCATTTTAGTAGCCACCCTCTGTACCGACTCCAACCTGTTTATATCCTTTTGAAGGTGCGGTCTCCAGAATTGCACACAATACTCCAAATGAGGTCGCACCAAAGACTTATACAGAAGCATTATCACCTCCTTTCTTCTGCTGGCCATTCCTCTCCCTATGCACCCAAGCATCCTTCTAGTGTTTGTCATCGCCTTTTCTACCTGTTTAGCTATTTTAAGATCATCAGACACAATCACGCCTAGGTCCCGCTCTTCTTTAGTGGACAAAAGTACTTCACCCCCTATACTATATTGCTCCCTTGGATTCCTGCAGCCCAAATGCATGACTTTGCATTTTTTAACATTAAATCTCAGCTGCCAAATTCTAGACCCTTCTTCAAGCTTAGCTAGATCCCTCCTCACATTATTTATACCTTCCTGGGTGTCTACTCTATTGCAGATTTTGGTATCATTTGCAAAGAAGCAAACCTTACCTGACAGTCCTTCCGCTATATCACTAACAAAGATGTTAAAAAGAATCAGATCGAGGACAAATCCCTGGGGCACACCACTGGTAACCTCCTTCTCCTCAGAGTGTGCTCAATTTACCTGTACCCTTTGTCGCCTCTCACTCAACCATTTTCTAAACCAAGCAGTAACTTTAGGGTCCATCCATAGGGTGCTCAGTAGGAAGTATCTGTGGTTCTAGGACTTGGTATAATATTTTTAGTGCCTGCCATTTCATAGGTCAAGTTTCTGCTGATTTAGTCCTGGGATATTAATAAGCCATTTGTCATATAACAAAGATGAAGTGTGGAGTGGAGGAGTAGCTTTGTGGTTAGAGCACTGGTTTGCAAGCCAGGAAACCAGAGTTCAATTCATACCAGCACTCCTTGTGGCTTTGGACAAGTCAGTTAACCCTCCATTGTATTACCTGAGGGTTAAAATAAAATACATTCTTGACTGGCTAGGTTGGAGAAGTACTGTCCAGGGTTAACTGTGGCAGCTAGATTTGTTTTCCTTTGGGCTCCAGGGAGGTTTTTCAGACTCCTGACCTGTGTGTTTAGGTGGGAGAAGTGCAGGGATCTCAGGAGTGTGCAGCCTTTCTGAAAAAGAAATCTGCAGTGGTTTAAGAGAGGGAAGTGTAATAAAAGCAGTAGAGTTGGGCTGAGCTGTGAAGCTGATTTATAAGTGTAATGATTGGGCTGTGTATGTGAGAGCTTGATTTGAGGTTTTAAAGTACTGATGTAGAGAGGAACATAAGTTCAGAAGACATTGTGGTGAAAACTGCCTGGTACATCAACTACTGTTTGGAAAGAAATTCCATCTACCTTGATTTAACTGAGCATTGAAAGTGAGTGTTTGGATTTAGCTAGGAGAGAAGTTGTAGGAATATTTTAACTTTATTGTTGGAAAATCTGAAACTTCTGTGGATTTTAAACAGGAGTCTGTGACTAAAGAAAAAAAACTCTGCCTTAAAATTTGTTGATCCTGGAGGCAAAGAAAGAGGTTTAATTTTTTTTCTGGTGACAAATTTGACACTGTATCCTAGTGTCCAAAGGAGAAAATTGTTTGGAAAACCTGAATAACTAATTTGGAGAGAAATAAAAGAGGCCCTTCATGTTTGTTGGAATTTGTTGAGGCCTGGAGCTGTGGACTTTTAGTAATAAGAACTTAAACAAAGCTCAAATCCAGGAATGTGGACAAATATTTTCTGAATAAAACAAAATAAGTTTAAAAACCTGTCTGAGCTCTGACTAGGTGGAAGCCAGAAGTAAAGGGAATGTTGATGAGATGACTGGCTGTTACTGCTGTGTGATTCTCAGAAGCTTTGAATTTAAAAGTAGGTGCTTTTGTCAGACTGCACTTACCAAATAATAGCTTCCTGGCAGGAAAATAGTAAGGATAAGGATTTCCCTCCAGAAATGCTGAATTGTTAGAATACCCAGGAGAGTGAGTGAGTGTATGTGTCAGGGTAAGAGGAAATAGGGAATGTTAATTATATTTATTTCCATCTAGTTAGGAACCTGGTTCTATTGAACTTAATACCTTCCAGGTTGCTGAGAGGCCCCCACCCAGATAAGGGTTTTGCTTTATTGATTTTGCTAAAGATAGGGAGTAGGAACTGAAATCCTGCAGAGAGCTTCACTGACTCTGGGGAGCTGAAGAACTGAATTGGAGCCTGAGGAGTCTGCAGTCATTACATTCATAGGGCCCCGACACAAGAGAGCGACGAGGACGCATGAGGCACATGTACACCAACACCTAGATTGAGAAAAAATGTGTGCACTCATGACACTTAGCTTCTTTTAAAAAATACAGAGTACTCTGATTTAATGGAATACTTAACTGTTAAAAGGTGGTTTCTTTGAAACGAAAAGAAAACTTCTGTGAGAAATAAATTTGAACAGTAAGAGAAAGGAAGAAAAAGGGGGATGTTTACTAAACTGCGGTAACGTTACATAACGCGCATTATTTAACGTTAACGCGCGTTAACGTTACTTAACAATTGTTAACGTCCCCGGCCACGGTAAACACCGCAGAAGGTGGAGAAAGGGTGGAGAGAAGGGGTCAATGGGCGGAGAGTGAGCGGGGAGAGGCCCCTTTCACACTAACGCGCTGAACTGAAGGGCTGAATCCTACCGCGAATGAAAACCTGCCGTTAGATGCACATTTGCAGGAGAAAGAAACCATTTAAGTGTCAGCAATGTACAGCCTAGGCAGGGAGCCCAAGAAAAGTGACAGTAGTGCTCCATTGTCAGCAACACCATAGTGCCAAAGTATGAATGGCCACTATGGCAATGGTGCAAATGGGGCATAGGGGGTTGCAGGCGGGACATGTAGCATGGGCAGCTGGGGCACAGGGTGGACCAGGCTGGCGCCTAGGAACATAGAAACCAGAAATCAGCAAGACAGCAGCTGACCAAGGCCAAACACAATCCACCTATATCTACCTGGTTCACCCTAGCCAATAGTTGCTAGGGCACTGACCTGACATCCCCCCAGCCATCCCGCCCCATCTGGAAGGAACATAATATTGGTAGGCCGTGATGGGGGGGATGTGAGGATGTCCATGTATGCCCCCTTCCCACCCTGGGATCCGCTCCCTAGGCGGGTGCCTACCTACACAGTGGATGGCTTGGGACTGCGCACTACCAGCACCAACAGCAAATGGCCATGTCAACTTGGCAGGGGGGTGTGTGCCTGTGCTGGAGGGGGCAGTGCCACCTCCCTGCAGTGGACCTAGGCCATGTCCTGCATCAGTACATGGTGTGCAGTGCAACATATAAAGTCTGGCTGAGGAAAAGTACAGGTAGCCCCAGGGACTATCGTTCATCTGTGGCAACAGTGTGTTGAAGTACACCCAGCCAGTGTCTCCAGAAGCAGAGGGTCACAGGTTCAAGCCCCAGCTGTGGTTCCTGCAGAGTATAAGAACATAAGAACATAAGATATGCCATACTGGGTCAGACCAAGGTCCATCAAGCCCAGTATTCTGTTTCCAACAGTGGCCAATCTAGGTCATACGTACCTAGCAGTTTCCCCAAGGGACACAGGTTCCACAATGCTTGTATTGGTTCAAGCATTGATATCCTGGGTCCCTTCTTAATAATGGTTTATGGACCTTTCCTCCAGGAACTTGTCCAAACCTTTTTTAAACCCAGCTACACTAACAGCCTTTACTACATCCTCCGGTAACAAATTCCAGAGTTTGATTACACGTTGAGTGAAAAAATATTTTCTTTTATTAGTCTTAAATAGTTTACCCTGTAGCTTCATTGCATGTCCCCTAGTCTTTCTATATTCTGATAAGGTAAACAATCGATCTACGTTTACCCGTTCCACTCCGTTCATTAATTTATAGGCTTCTTTCATATCTCCCCTTAGCCGTCTCTTTTCCAGGTTAAAGAGCTCCAACCTTTTTAGCCTTTCTTCATAGGAGTATCCTTCCATCCCCTTTACCATTTTGGTGGCTCTTCTCTGAACCTTTTCTAAAATCGCTATATCCTTTTTAATAGAAACATAGAAACATGATGACAGAAAAAGACCACATGGCCTATCTAGTCTGTCCTTCCATAACAACAACTACAACAGTCCACTTTTTACCTTTAGAGATCCTCTGTGTTGGTCCCATGCTTTTTTGAATTCAGTTACTGTCCTCATCTCTACCACCTCCACAGGGAGACTATTCCATGGATCCACTACTCTTTCTGTAAAGAAATATTTCCGCATATCACTCCTGAATCTATCTCCCATCACCCTCATCCCATGTCCCAAGATACAGCGACCAGAATTGCACACAATATTCAAGGTGCGGTCTCACCATGGAACGATATAGAGGCATTATAATATCTTTTGTTTTATTTTCCATTCCTTTCCTTATCATACCTAGCATTCTATTTGCTCTCTTGGCCGCTGCTGCACACTAGGCCGAGGGTTTTAAAATGGTATCCACAATGACGCCTAAATCTTTTTCCTGGGTGGTAGTTCCTAATGTGGAACCTTGCATCGTGTAACCATAGTTTGGGTTGTTCTTCCCTAGGTGCATAACCTTGCACTTGTCCACATTAAATTTCATCTGCCATTTTGATGCCCAGTCTTCCAATTTATCAAGATCCTCTTGCAATTTTCCACAATCCTCTTGGGTTTTAACAACTTTAAATAGTTTTGTGTCATCTGCAAATTTGATAACCTCACTCGTTATTCCACTTTCCAGGTCATTTATGAATATGTCAAAAAGCAGCGGACCCAGCACAGAGCCCTGGGGTACACCACTATTCACCTTTCTCCATTGGGAAAATTGGCCATTTAGCCCTACCCTCTGCTTTCTATCTTTTGACCAGTTCCTGATCCACAATAGTACACTGCCTCCTATCCCATGACTCTTTAGTTTTGCCAAACGTCTCTGATGAGGGACCTTGTCAAAGGCTTTCTGAAAGTCCAGATACACAATATCAACTGACTCACCTTTGTCCACCTGATTATTCACTCCTTCAAAAAAACATAACAGATTAGTAAGACAAGATCTTCCTTGTCTAAAGCCATGTTGGCTGTCTCCCATTAGGTCATGACTATCTACATGCTGAGTAATTTTATTCTTTATGATGGTTTCTACCATTTTTCCTGGTACTGATGTCAGGCTCACCGGTCTGTAGTTTCCCGGATCACCCCTGGAACCCTTTTTAAAAATTGGTGCTACATTGGCGATCCTCCAATCTTCAGGAATTAGAGATGATTTTAATGATAGTTCACAGATTACTAATAGCAGGTCTGCAATCTCGTATTTCAGTTCTTTCAACACTCTTGGATGTATACCATCTGGCCCAGATGATTTGCTACTCTTCAGTTTATCTAATAGTTGTAATACATCTTCCCGATGTATCGATATTTCCTTCAATTCTTCCGCACCTTTAAATACCACTTCAGTCATGGATAACATCCCTACATCTTCCTCAGTAAAGACTGAAGCAAAGAATTCATTCAATCTCTCCGCTATCGCCTTGTCGCCTCTTAGTGCTCCTTTAACCCCTTTATCATCTAATGGACCAACTGACTCTCTCACAGGTTTTTTGCTACGAATGTACTTGAAAAGGTCTTTACTTCGCGTTTTTGCTTCCGCAGCAAGCTTCTTCTCAAATTCTCCCTTTGCATGCCTTATCAATGCCTTGCATTTGACTTGCCAGTGCTTGTGCTGTTTACAGGTTTCGTCGTTTGGCTCTTTTTTCCATTTCCTGAAAGATGCTTTTTTGGCAACAACAGCCTCTCTGACCTCATCTTTAAACCCTGCTGGCAGTTTTTTGGACTTCCTTCCACTTTTCTTAAAGCGTGGAATACAGCTGGTCTGGGCTTCCAAGATAGTATTTTTCAACAACAGCCAAGCCTGGAGTACGTCTTTAACCTTTGCAACTGCTCCTTTTAGTTTTTTCTTAACTGTTTTCCTAATTTTATCATAGTTTCCCTTTCGAAAGTTAAAAGGTAGTACTGTGGATTTCCTTACTATCCCTCCTCCACTAATTAAATCAAAGGCGATCATGCTATGATCACTATTGCCAAGTGGCCCCAACAACCTTATCTCTTGCACTAGATCTGGTGTTCCACTAAGGACTAGGTCTAATATGGCTTCCCCTCTGGTCGGTTCATGAACCAGCTGCTCCAAGAAGCAGTCATTTATTTCATCTAGGAACTTTATCTCCCTAGCATGTCCTGACGTGACACTGACCCAGTCGATACCGGGGTAGTTGAAATCACCCATTATTATTACTGCACTGTAACTTTTGTTAGCTTCCTTGATTTCGTTGAGCATTTCATCATCCATTTGGTCATTCTGGCAAGGCGCTCGATAGTACACCCCCACTGCCATTGCCTTCCCCCTTTTACATGGAATTTCAATCCATATAGATTCTACAGCAGATTTTGTTTCCTGCAAAACTTTAATCCTTTCTGACTCAATGCCCTCTCTAACATAGAGAGCAACCCCTCCACCAATTTGATCAGCTCTATCATTACGATATACTTTGTACCCAGGTATCACAGTGTCCCACTGGTTGTCCTCCTTCCACCATGTCTCTGATATTCCAATCATTTCTAACCTTTCATTTAGTGCTATATATTCTAACTCTCCCATCTTATTTTTTAGACTTCTAGCATTTGCATACAAGCATTTTAGAGAATATATTTTACTCATATTAATTTGGCTATTGTTAGACATGGGTAATTTGGGATCTTATGTTTTACCCTACAATGCAGATACAACAGCAACACGTGCAAAGCCCAAAGCAGCGGCGAACAGGGGTACAAACACCCACCCACACAGGCTCCACAATCCAAAGATGCATGGAGAGTCAGGCTGTTGGCCCCAGCATTGAGCTGAAGTTATCACCAGAGCACTACTACTACCCCCTGCGCAGTTTAGCAATGTTGGCACTGTGATCAGGACCAGTGTGGCGGGCAGGGTTGCCACCACCCCTATCTTTGTACAATGCTGCAATAGGAGTGAGCGTGTGTGTATGTCTATCCATTGTTCTGTGGCTGCCCCCCCCCCCTTCAATGGCCCCAAAATGTCCCACTGTTACCAGCGTTAGCCTGAATAGGTGCATAATGAGGAGCAAGGTATTTTGGGTATGGCCCGGATAGGGCAGATTGGCCAGGATGCATCTTCACAGGGTATGGGGCAATGGCTGGGACACTGTAGTGCCTGACCACCACCTGCATGGACAGGGTGGCCACAGCATGGCATGCTGGGAGGGCACTCACTCTGAACGAGCAGTGACCATGGCAGGTCTAGGTTCCCACATAGCGCTCTACACTATCTGACTCCAGTGATATATTTGTGTTCCACAGTTCTGGGGTACCAATCACTGAGTTGCCTGCTTGCTGCACATAGTTCCTCTGTGAGCAGGCTGGTGGACTGTCTGCAGTTAGACTGTGCATGGTCAGAACACCTTTAAGGTACAGTCTGACTGTGCTGTCTGCTGGTGACTGGCAGACAGTGGTGGGAGGCATTTGGGGTTTCCCAGACCTAACCCCAGCATTGCTGCTGGTCTGCCACTGCCCCAGTCATAGGTATGGCTCTGGCCCACCAACCCTGGAGGCTGCCTCATACAAATAGGATGGTGGCTGCTTTCCCTGGGGCGGGGGCACCTGTTCTTTACCTACAAAAAGGGTGATGTGGGCCCTTTGGGGTATGTAGTGTATACCACTGTGACCTATAAAGGCACTGCTACACACACCTCATGCAATTCTAGGAACCCCTCTGCCCTGATAACAGCTGCCCATGTCAGCCAGACCCTAATACGGGGTACACACTAATCTAGGTGGTGTCTGGTCCCACAGGGCCACATGTGACTGCAGGATACAGATGGACACCAAATTACCTTCGGCTGCACTGCAAGGAACATCTGTCACACACTGGTAGTGATGGGGATGTACAGCAGGACCTATCTCTAGCACCACATGTACTGCGGACCTAGTGCTGGGCACCCATCCTATCCCTCAGGGTGAACACAGAACCTGCACAATGGCATGGTCTGTAGCTACTCTGTGCCAGTATCACGCACTGTCAGTTTGTCTTTCCAAGCTGAGGTACCAGAGAAGTGCAGACCCCATTTGGTGATCAGCTGTACACTGCTATTCAGCATGTGCATTGCATCATGGGTATGGTGGGGTTACCCTATCCTGGCACTCATTGCAGACAATTTGTGCAGTGACCTGCAGTCCTTCTGTACCCAGACATTGCTGTGACATACATCATGGAGGTATAGCCTACTGGTTAATACAATGACATTCTTGGCAGTGTTCATGGGTTCAGTTCCTCATTGTTCACTCCTCTCATGCCTGTCCTACTCAAATAGTGTGCATGCCTGTAGAGGTCATATTTTTGCAGATCTGTGCTTCCAGCCCATAATACCCTCGCCATAATTGCCAACATTCCCTCAGTCCGTCTATCTGCGTCTGTCAGCTGTGTAGAGTCCTGTCTGCCAGTGCAGGCTGCCACTCCATGCCATACCCTTTCCTGCATTGCGCCTCTTCATGCTTGCCTCGCCTGTGCCTGATCTGCATGGCACCACCGCTCCTCTGTTCACCCATCATTATAACTATCCTGCCTTCTCTGCCTCCACTGGGGGACACATATTCCCATCGTCTGCCACCAACTGTTTTTCTAGTACTTTACATTGCCAACATCCTGTGCTGTGGTACAGCTGCCCCACCATGTTTGTCATCAGTACTGGCAGGCACATGGGATGCCCGCAGATATGGCAGGTCCAGCGGCTCCCACCTCTCCCACCTCTCCCTCCTTCACTCAGCTGTTCATTGCCTTTCCTAAGTGCTCTATCTAGTGTTAGGGCTACATCTGTCTCTGTTCCGCACAGGTCATGCATGTCATCCTGAGGCACCTTGCAGTCCCTAGGGCATACTAACCTAGGACACTATAACCTTGTTAGGCCACCTTAACCTATGGTTCCATAGCCCAGGGTGCCTTCTGCGGTGCCTTGTCCAAGGGTGCCTTATATTGTGCTTAGCCTAGGAGGCCCTATAGGGCGCCTTATGAGGCACCTTACAGGGCACCTTACTGGGCACCTTATAGAGCGCCTTATGAGGCACCTTACAGGGCACCTTTCTAGGCACCTTATAAGCAATAATAAATTTAATCTATAACTACTCTTTGAATTGGGAGCTAATTATTTAACTATGGGGTATTTTTAATAAACCGTCTTAATGTGCGCTCTGCCACGTTATCGCTCGATAAGGTACCTTATCGTGCCATAATGGCGCTTTATCGGGTGCAGAGGAACCTTAGCGCGTGATAACACGTGCAGCGGCGCAAATGAGTGCTGAGGGTGGAGAAAGGTTCCATGAGGGCGGAGGAAGGCTCCCCAGGGGCGGAGAGAGAGGGTCAATGGGCGGAGAGTGGGAGGGGAGAGGCTCCCTGCACACTAACGCTGTGAAATCCGAGGCTGAAAACTAACACCAGTGAAACCCTGGTGTTAGAGCTGATTTAAAGGGAAAAGAAACCATTTCCGTCAGCAATCTACAGCAAAACCAGGGAAACCTACAAAAAGTGATAAGTGTGATACATGTGCACGGAACAAAAGGGCAAGTAAACAGTGAAAATGAACAGAAGAAAATGTAAAACAAACATAACCAAGCTGGGCAATAGTGATATCAATGGGAAACATCAAAAAACACTCCCAGAAAGCTCCAAAAAAAAGATATGAATTCTGGAAGGGTCTATGCTCCGTCCCCATACAAGGTGAATGAGCCCACAGTGAAATTGGGCTGAGCAGAGTTTTCCTCTCCATTGGACAGGTTTCCTATGGCGTGCACATGGTTCCGCAATAGCAGGGCGGGCATGTCGGAATGGGCAACTGGACAGATGCTGGAAAAGGGGACACAGAGGGCTGCAGGCGGCACATGCTGTGGTGCAGCTGGGCCACAGTGCAGACTAAGGTGATGCCTAGGTGGCCCATAGGAATGCTGAAACAGTAGAGCAGCCAGACAGCAACTGCTGAGGGCCCAACATGGGCACGAGTGTGCTTCCCATGGTGTCACAGGGGATAGTACCCAGCAGGTACCCCCCCCAATGGCACGGAACTTTGGCAGGCGGTGCTGGGGGGAAGCGTGGACAGCTATGCAGGCACCTCTACCCCAGAACCCGCACCATAGGCAGCCACTTATCCACACACTGGATGGCCTGAGACTGCGCACCACCAGCAGATGGGCATGTCAGCATGGTGGCAGAGGGGTACTGGTGGTGGAGGGGGCAGTGGCAGCTGCCTAGAGAAGACCGTGCCTTAGCCCTGTGTAGGTGGGTGCCATACACTTCAACAGACAGGCCCTGTCTGATGAACAGTCATGCTATCCCCAGGGAATGCACTGTCTCTGTGGCAACACAGTGGTGCAGTGCACACAGCCAGTGTGTGCAAGAGCAGAAGGTCAGAGGTTCAAGTTCCAGCTGTGGTTCCTGCTAACCCAGTCCCCATGTTTTACCCACTACTAAAACGTGCTAATACAGACAGAACCTGTATTGCAGATGACGTAAATATGACCAAAACACCTACATTTTACCCTACAGAGCACAGACATCATAAACATGCGCATTACCTAGAGCAGAGTCTCCCAAATGCAGTCCTGGAGGGCCAAACACCATTGAGGTTCCATGCTGCCTCTAATAAATATGGCTGTGCTGCATTTCTATGCACCGCCCCCATGGTATGCAGATGTATCTCATGCATATTCATTAGGGACAGCATGAAAACCCGAACACTGTTTGGTCCTCCAGGACTGGAGTTGGGAACCTCTGCCCTAGAGCAGCAGCCAACAGGGACAGACACACCCGCACCCATTGGCTCCATTATCCGAAGCCTCCTGGAGAGACAGGATGTTGGGCCCTGCGTGCATCTCCCAATACTAGCACTTGCATACCTTAGCAATGCCACCCTAAACCTGGGAAAATGGTACACAGCAATCAAAAGGTTGCAATGATAACTGGCAGATAGCAATCCCTAAGTTAAGCACAATTTGCTGATTGAGCTGCATCATAGCAACCTTTCTGATATCTGTGGAGTGTGCCTCAGGTCTGGTGTCTGACTGTGTTTACCACCCTGGGGAGTGACCCCAACAGTATTGCATACCATAGCCATGCCTGCACCGTGCCCAGGACTGGTGTGGTGGCCAGGGCTGCCAAAAGCCTCTATAGTTGCACAATGCTGGCATAGGTGTGGGGAGTGTGTGTCTGTCTATCCAGTGTGTGGTGGCTGCTAACACCTTCCTCAGCCTACACTGCTAGCACTGTTGCCAGTATTGGCCTGCCAATGTGCATAATGAGGAGCAAGGGACCTGGATATAGCCTGGACAGGGTGGCCTGGCCCGGATGCATCAGCACAGGGCATAGGGCAATGGCTCGGACATTGTAGTGCCCGCCCACAACCTGCACCGACAGGGTGGCCACATCATGTCCTGCTGGGAGGTCACTCTCACCCTGACTGAGCAGTGACTATGGCATGGCTAGGCTCCCCCATAATGCTATGTTGCATTTCTCTTCAGTGAAATGTATAGGTTCTCTTCCCTGGGTGCCTAATCACTGACTTATCTGCTTGGTGGGTGTGCTCACATCCCAGCTTTTGGGTGCACACATCTCCTCCAGGAACATGTACTGTGGACTGGCTAGCAGACTGTCTGCAGTTATATGTGTATGGCTGGAACACCTTGCAGGGTGCTGTGGCTGTTGACTCACTGTGCTTGTTGCTGAAGAATGTCAGATGGTGATGGGGGCAGTTGAGCATTTCTAGGCCTACTGTCTTTCTGCCATTGCCTTATGGATGCATACAGCTCTGCTTTGGCTGCCCTGTAGGGTGTCTGTTCCCCAGCAGGACTGGGGTTGATGGCCCCCCTCTACTGCCACCATTGCAGGGAGGTAGAATGTGGATCTGTTGGTGGGGGATCCTGTCCCCCACCCTGAGCCACAGAGGGCAGGTTGGGTGGTGGTACACAATCTGCCTATGGGTTCAAACACCCCCTGTCACTTACATCATGATACCATGGCAGAATTTGCACTATTCTAGGTGCATCATAGCCCATAAAGGCCAGACCTAATTGACAACTTCAGATGGACACTAATGTATCCTAGGTGTGTCTGCAGGAACTACCTATCTATCACTCACTCTCTCTCTCTCTCTCTCTCTCACACACACACACACACACACGCACACACATACACACCTGCAACATGGCCTATTCCTGCCCTGGAAGTTGCTGTGGACCTGGTGCTGGCCGCCCCACCTCACCCTCAAGGTGAGCACATTACCCACACAATGTGATGGTCTGTAGCTACTCTGTGCCACTAAAACACACACACGGCACCCCCTACCAGACTGAGGTGCTGTGGGGTGTATACCCCATCTTGAGATCATCTGTAGACTGCTGATTTGCATGTGCTGTGCATCATGGGTATGGGTGGGTTGCCCCTATCCTGGTAACCACAGCAGAATGTTTGTGTGGTGACGTGCAGTCCTTCTGTAGCCAGCCAGGGGTTTGTTAGCAGCTATAGAGCTGTAGCCCACTGATTACTTCAGTGCCTGTGGAGCCAGAGGTCATGGGTTCAAACCCACCGTGGAGTTATTTGCTAGGGCTGTCTGAGGCATTGTCTATTTTTTATGTACATTAATGCTGCCAGCAAAAACACCCTCAGAGTACTGTAATGATAAGGCCTATAAAGTGCCTTATAAGGCATCCTATAAAGCGCCTTATAGGGTGCCGTATAGGGGACATTATAGAGTGCCTTGGCAGACAGTGCACTTTATATTGTGCCCTATGGAGTGCTTTATAGGGTGCCTTATGCGGCACCTTAGGTTACGGCAAGTGAGGGTGTGTTTGCTGCCAGCACTAATTAAAATACAAATAAAATGCCTCAAAAAGCAACTTACACCTAAAAGCTAATGTCTCAGCCAGCCTTATGCATTAGGCACACTGGGGGATTGAACTCCTGACCCCTGTATCATCAGTCAATGTATTAACCATTGTGCTACACCTCTGTTTCTGTGTTTGTATGTCTGCGCGCCTACTTAAGATTACCGCACGTTAACGTGCTTAGCGGCATCTCGCCCGATAATGTTTGCAGCACACGTTATCGCGCGATAATCCTGTTTTGCTACGTTAAGACCGAGACGCCCTCTCCTTTTATGACAGCCTGCACACTATCGCCGGCACACATTAAGACTGCTTAGTAAACATACCCCTATATTCCTATATCATGCAACTTGTGTAACCGCACCCTGGCAATGGATCCTATATCCAATCCTCTTTTTAGAATTTATTTTCCTGTTAAGCTTCTCTTCACTTCACGGTGGGGAAAGATAAGACGAGGTTAGTGTTTTTCTGTTCTTCCCTCATCAGACAGAGAGAAACAGACTCTTCCTTTGGCTATTCTGCCTATACTTAAATTACATCTGTACTATTGTAGGAGTCTGGCTGCATATATCCGCTCCTCCTGGTAGGGGTGGGGGGGGGGCGCAGGGGGGGTTACAATTGCCTCAGAAAAATCCAAGTTATCAATGTCCCTGTTTAATCTTGACGCACCTGATCTCCTTTGTGTTTCCTTACCATTCCCTCTAGATGTTCCCATGTCTGCAGTTACTGTGCTGTCTCTCTTAACTAGACTGTAAGCTCTGATGTGCAGGGACCGTCTTTTACATGTGCCTGTGCAGTGCTGCATACGTCTTGTAGCACTATACAAATGTTCAGTAGTAGCAGTTAATGTACATTACCAAGTTGAAGTTACAGGGTAAACCACTTTGAATGATAAAACTGTATAAAAAACCTGTTAAATACATAAGTATGCATGCTAAATTATGTTTATTTTGATTTGATAAAACCACCCTTCACAGAGTAGAACAGAGGCAGCGGTGTACAATATAAAAAACAAATTATAAACAAGGTAGAAGAGAACACCAAGTGCTAATGGGAAAGAGACAGAGGAATCATACCAGGGGCAGGGGAGAGAGGGGAACAAGACGAGGCATGGGAGGGTGAGAGGGAAGGAGTCAGCATCATGCTATGGGCAAATGATAAGCAGTATGAAAAGGATGAGTTTTGAATAGGGTTCTGAACCTGGTATAGGAGGGTTACTAATGAAGAGAGGGGGACATGCGTTCCATAGTGAAAAAGATGAGTTTTGAATAGGGTTCTGAACCTGGTATAGGAGGGTTACTAATGAAGAGAGGGGGACATGCGTTCCATAGTGAAAAAGATGAGTTTTGAATAGGGTTCTGAACCTGGTATAGGAGGATTACAAATGAAGTGAGGGGGACATGCGTTCCATAGTGAAAAAGATGAGTTTTGAATAGGGTCCTGAACCTGGTATAGGAGGATTACTAATGAAGTGAGGGGGACATGCGTTCCATAGTGAAAAAGATGAGTTTCAAATAGGGTTCTGAACCTGGTATAGGAGGATTACTAATGAAGAGAGAGAGACATGCGTTCCATAGTCAAAAAGATGAGTTTCAAATAGGGTTCTGAACCTGGTATAGGAGGGTTACTAATGAAGAGAGGGGGACATGCGTTCCATAGTGAAAAAGATGAGTTTCAAATAGGGTTCTGAACCTGGTATAGGAGGATTACAAATGAAGAGAGGGGGACATGCGTTCCATAGTGAAAAAGATGAGTTTCGAATAGGGTTCTGAACCTGGTATAGGAGGATTACAAATGAAGTGAGGGGGACATGCGTTCCATAGTGAAAAAGATGAGTTTCGAATAGGGTTCTGAACCTGGTATAGGAGGATTACAAATGAAGAGAGGGGGACATGCGTTCCATAGTGAAAAAGATGAGTTTCAAATAGGGTCCTTAACCTGGTATAGGAGGATTACAAATGAAGAGAGGGGGACATGCGTTCCATAGTGAAAAAGATGAGTTTCAAATAGGGTCCTGAACCTGGTATAGGAGGATTACAAATGAAGAGAGGGGGACATGCGTTCCATAGTGAAAAAGATGAGTTTCAAATAGGGTTCTGAACCTGGTATAGGAGGATTACTAATGAAGAGAGGGGGACATGCGTTCCATAGTGAAAAAGATGAGTTTTGAATAGGGTTCTGAACCTGGTATAGGAGGATTACAAATGAAGAGAGGGGGACATGCGTTCCATAGTGAAAAAGATGAGTTTCAAATAGGGTTCTGAACCTGGTATAGGAGGATTACTAATGAAGAGAGGGGGACATGCGTTCCATAGTGAAAAAGATGAGTTTCAAATAGGGTTCTGAACCTGGTATAGGAGGGTTACTAATGAAGAGAGAGAGACATGCGTTCCATAGTGAAAAAGATGAGTTTCGAATGGGTTCTGAACCTGGTATAGGAGGATTACTAATGAAGTGAGGGGGACATGCGTTCCATAGTGCAGGTGAGAGGAAACAGAAAGCGCAGGAGCACGTGGATTCCAGCCAGGCATTAGAAACAAAAGGGTGGCACAGACGGTTTGCATGAATACTTACTTCATAAGGCTCTGTTGGAAGGAAGATCTAATGGTGAAAACCTGTATGAACAGCATGATGGATCAGTGTAAGCAGTTTGTATTGGGATCAGTATTTGATGGGGAGGCAATGGTGATGAATCAGAAGGGGGTAATATTTTCATAATAGGAGGTATGTGTGAGAATGCAAATGGCAGTATTTTGAATGAGCTGTAAATGGTGCAGTTGATATTGGGGTAACCCTAGAAACACAACATTACAATAATCCAATTGAGATGTTACAAGTGTGAGAAGTAGGGTAGTTAACAACACGGGAGAGAGGAAAGGACGCATAGTGCAAATCTGACAGTGTGTGTGAAAAGCGTGTCTGAGGGAGGCGAGATGAGCATGAAATGATAAGAGTCCACGATAACACCCAAATAGTGCATAGAGTCAAAGAGTGGTCATAAAGAGTTGGAGCAAGAGAGGGAAGAGGACTATTATATGGAAACCAAATGGCGGCAGATTTATGGGGATTCAATTGAAGTAAATTGGTACTCATCCAGGATGAAATACTTGCTAGACAGTTATTGAGGGGTGCGAGGTCTGGAGTAACAGGACATATATGATGAAGTAAAACATGCCGAGATTCTATGCTACTGTATGAGAAAAGTGAGAGGAATTAAAAAGATGTTAAATAACAGAGGGGCCAGCACAAAACCCTGGGGGACACCAGAGGATAAGGGATGAGTGGAAGAAGAAGAAGAGTTGACAGAAACCGAGAGAGACTTGTGAGAAAGGACCTGAACCAACGAAGAACTGTACCGCAGAGATCAAAATCATGAAGAAGGGAGGGGACAGTGACATGGTCTACAAGGCTAAAAGCTGAGGATAATTTTGCCATTATATCGGATGAGGTTTTAGACCATTTGGCAGGATGTGATGCACAATGAGATGTATGTCTTTATAGCAAACTTGCTTCAGGTGACATTTAAGTTATGGGATGTTGCTTCTTGAGACATCTTTAGATATAATTGAATAGTTCCCATATGTATGTATGTGGTTTAGCATAAGAAAGTGCTTAAAATTGAGTTTAGAATCTTTAAAAAGTGTTACCCATGATCCATGCCAATGGTTGTGGCCTACTTAGAAAATCCTTGTCAGGTGCGCTCTAAGACGTTATTCGTTGATAACAGTATTGCTAGCATAGCTGAAACCTGTTTGCTTAGTGCTCACCTATGTTAACATTGGGCAGATTGCCACCCCCTTCCCCCAATCAGTTCTGGCTATGCCACTGGTTTAACTGGCTATTCAGCAGAAATCTTATGAGGATAAGTTCTGCTGAATACTGGAATAAAGTCTGTTTGACAGTTTTTACAGTTTTTGATTTTGTTATATTCATTCGACCAAATATTCAGCTGCGACGGCTAGCCAATCTAACAAAGCTAGCCACTGCCACTGAACTCTAAGCCCGGATAGACAATGCCGGGGTCATATCCAGGTTGGCTGGATTGCCGCAAAGCTAACCAGCAGCGGTGATATTCAGTCACTGCCCGTTTAGCTTCTGCAGTAAAAATTAGGCCATGTGCCATTAACTGGGCAGCGGGATATTATCGCCACAGCCCACTTATCAGTGGGTGCTGCCCAGGAACATCCCTGGCACACCGGACAGCACTGAATATCCCACTGGGTGGCATTTACGTGGGTTGCAAGTCTACAAACCAGTAAATGCCTTTGAATATCCCTCCCATTGTATTTATATTTTTATTTTGTACACTGCTTCTGGTGGGCTTTATTTCCATGGGAATTTAGGGTGGGGGATATTCAGCAGTGGTGGCTAGTGCTGGTAATGCAGCCAGCCTTCACCGCTGAAAACTAACCCCGAATATTCAAGGCCGGGGCCAAGTCCATCCTCCCACATTGAATATCTGGGTTGCTGCAGAAGCTAACCAAGCAGTGGCGATATTGAGTCACTGCCTGGTTAACTTCTGTGGGTAAAGTTAGGCCAGCCTTGGCTACACCTGACCTTAACCATGGGTTGCTAACCAGGCAGAGGCTCAATACCATTGCTGACCAATTTGCGACAAATGCTGCCTCCACTGCACCCCGGAATGCCCCAATGTTAACAGTGCGACATTGGGGTGTGTAGCGGCAGCACCCAAGGGTAACCAGCAGCACTGTGCTAGTGCTGCTATATTCCACTAACCCGGTTTGCAAACCGTGTAAATGCCTTTGAATATCCCCCTCCCTCATGATTCTTAATCTTTATTAACTTATTTATTACAAAAAAAGTTATTCAGGTAAAAATGAAATAACTTTAGATAAGCTGCCTGCTTGCTGGCTAACACACAGTCAGCATGTTCCAAATTTCTGATGCAAATGTTAAAAGCACCATATTGGAAAACAAACATTTCTTCATTTCTTTTCAGCTTTATTTCCTTGGACTTTCTTGTGTAAGCTGCCTGAAAAATAGTTCAGTTGCTTAATCAAATAAAATACAAATTGACTAGATTGCTGCAAATGATCACTTGTGTCTGCCTATCACAGGAATCTGCAAACTCGAACATATCAGTTCTTAGATTCTAAGGTCTTTGAGTCAGAACGGTGGCAGCAGACCCCTAACCCAGCAGCAGAACTCTAACCCAGCAGCAAGCCCCTAACCCAGCAGCAGGCCCCTAACCCAGCAGAACTCTAACCTAGCAGCAGGCCCCTAACCCAGCAGCAGGCCCCTAACCCAGCAACAGACCCCTAACTCAGCAGAACCCTAACCCAGGATACGACGGAGCTGGATGGAAAACAAGAAAGGAGGAAGTACCGGGCCAGAAAAGGCTGCAATCCGATAGCTTCTGGCAGTGTTAAAGACAAAGACTATATTTACATGGCCAATTTAGAAGCGTTTCAGAAAGGCGAGGGCCACGATGAGATTTGAAGGGTGGGTCAGAATACTATGCTTGCATTTTCCCTTTTACAATGGGAGTCTTTGGGGTATGTTTACCAAACCGTCTTAACGTGTGCCCGGCGATAGTGTGCAGGCTGCCATAAAAGGAGTGGGCATTCCGGTCTTAGCGTAGCAAAACGGGATCATCTCACGATAACGTGCGCTGCGCACATTAACACGCAGTAATCTTAAGTAGGCGCGCTGACATCTAAACATAGAAACAGAGGTGTAGCACAATGGTTAATACACTGACTGATGGTACTGGGGTCATGAGTTTGATCCCCCAGTGTGCCTAATGAACAAGGCTGGCTGAGACATCTCCCTTTACGTTTAGGTAGTGCTTTTTGAGGCATTTTAGTTGTATTTTAATTAGTGCTGGCAGCAAACACACCCTCACAGTGGCGTAACCTAAGGTGCCGCATAAGGCATCCTATAAGGCACTCCAGAGGGCACATTATAAAGTGCACTGTCCACCAAGGCACCCTACAATGTCCCCTATAAGGCACTGTATAGGGCACCTTATAAGGTGCCCTATAGGGGACATTGTATGATGCCTTGGCGGACAGTACACTTTATAATGTGTCCTCTGGAGTGCCTTATGGGGCGCCTTATGAGGCACCTTAAGGTTACAGTACTCTGAGGGTGTTTTTGCTGGCAGCACTAATGTACATTAAAAATAGACAATGCCTTGATCAGCCCTATCAAATAACCCCACTGTGGGTTAGAACCTGTGACCTCTGGCTCCACAGGCAGTGAAGTAACCAGTGGGCTACAGCTGCTAACAAACCCCTGGCTGGCTACAGAAGGACTGCACATCACCACACAGTCTGCCAGGATAGGGGCAACCCACCCGTACCCATGACGCACAGCACATGCATATCAACAGTCTAAAGATGAGCACAAGATGGGGTATGCACCCCACAGCACCTCAGCCTGGTAGGGGGAACTGACCGAGTGCATCCCCACAGCACCTAACCTGGTAGGGGGTGCCGATGGTGTGTGTTAGTGGCACAGAGTAGCTACAGACCGTCACAATGTGTGGGTATTGTGCTCACCCTGAGGGTGAGGTGGGGCGGCCAGCACCAGGTCCGCAGCACCTTCCATGGCTGAAATAGGCCATGTCACAGGTACCCATCAGTGTCAGTGTGTGTGTGTGATAGGTAGTTCCTGCAAACACACCTAGGATACATTAGTGTCCATCTGAAGTTGTCAATAAGGTCTGGCCCTTATGGGCTATGATGCACCCAGAATAGTGCATATTCTGTGTTGGTGCCATGGTAACATGATGTAAGTGACAGGGGGTGTTTGGACCCATAGGCGGATTATGTACCATCACCCAACCCACTCTCTGTGGCTCAGGGTGGGAGACAGAATTCCCCCACCAACAGATCCACATTCTACCTCCCTGCAACGGTGGCAGTAGAGGGGGGCCATCAACCCCAGTCATGCTGGGGAACAGACACCCTACAGGGCAGTCAATGCAGAGCTGTACACATCCCTAAGGCAATGGCAGGAAGACAGTAGGCCTAGAAATGCTCAGCTGCCCCCCACCATCACCTGACATTCCCCAGCAGCAAGCACAGTGAGTCACCAGCCACTGCACCCTGAAAGGTGTTCCAGCCATACACATACTGCGGACAGTCTGCTAGCTAGTTCACAGTGCATGATCCTGGAGGAGATGTGTGCACCCAAAGCTGGGATGTGAGTACACCCACCAAGCAGATACATCAGTGATTAGGCCCCAGAGAAGAGAACCTATATATTTCACGTAAGAAAAACACAATACAGCACTATGGGGAAGCCTAGCCATGCCGTGGTCACTGTTCAGTCAGGGTGAGAGTGACCTCCCAGTAGGACATGCTGTGGCCACCCTGTCGGTGCAGGTTGTGGCTGGGCATTACAATGTCAGAGCCATTGCCCTATGCCCTGTGCTGATGCATCCAGGCCAGGCCACCCTGTCCAGGCTATACCCATGGTACCTTGCTCCTCATTATGCACATTGGCAGGCCAAAACTGGCAACAGTACTAGCAGTGTGGGTTGAGGAAGGTGTTAGCAGCCACCACACACTGGATAGACAGACACACACACACACTCCCCACACCTATGCCAGCATTGTGCAACTATAGAGGTGTTTGGAAGCCCTGGCCACCACACCAGTCCTGGTCACAGTGCAGGCATGGCTATGGTACGCAATACTGTTGGGGGTCATTCCCCAGGGTGGTAAACACTGTCAGACACCAGACCTGAGGCACACTCCACAGACATCAGAAAGGTTGCTATGATGCAGCTCAATCAGCAAATTGTGCTTAACTTAGGAATTGCTATCTGCCAGTAATCATAGCAACCTTTTGATAGCTGTGTAGCGTATGCCCAGGTTTAGGGTGGCATTGCTAAGGTATGCAAGTGCTAGTATTGGGAGATGCACGCAGGGCCCAACATCCTGCCTCTCCAGGAGGCTTTGGATAATGGAGCCTGTGGGTGGGAGTGTGTCTGCCCGTTGGCCGCTGCTTTAGGGCGGAGGTGCCCAACTCAAGTCCTGGTGGGCCAAACACTGTTCGGGTTTTCATGCTGTCCCTAATGAATATGCATGAGATACACCTGCATACCATGGGGGCGGCGAATAGAAATGCAGCACAGCCATATTTATTAGAGGCCGCATGGAACCTGAATGGTGTTTGGCCCTCCATGACTGCATTTGGGAGACTCTGCTCTAGGTAATGTGCATGTTTATGGTGTCTGTGCTCTGTAGGGTAAAATGTAGGTGTTTTGGGCATGTTTACGTTATCTGCAATAAAGGTTCTGTCTGTATTAGCATGTTGTAGTAGTGGGTAAAATATGGGGACTGGGTGGGCAGGAACCACAGCTGGGACTTGAACCTGTGACCTTCTGCTCCTGAACACACTGGCTGTGTGCACTGCACCACCGTGTTGCCACAGAGACAGTGCATTCCCTGGGGATACCATGACTGTTCGTCAGACAGGGCCTGTCTGTTGCAGTACACGGCACCCACCTACACAGGTCTAGGCCATGGTCTGCTCTGGGCAGCTGCCACAGCCCCCTCCACCACCAGTACCCCTCTGCCACCATGCTGACATGCCCTTCTGCTGGTGGTGCTGGTGCTGCGCAGTCTCAGGCCATCCAGTGTGTGGGTAGGCGGCTGCCTAAGGAGCTGGTTCTGGGGCACGGGTGCCTGCATAGCTGTCCACGCTTCCCCCCAGCACCGCCTGCCAATGTTCTGTGCCATTGGGGGTACCTGCTGGGTACTAGCCCCTGTGACACTGTGGGAAACATACTCATGCCCATGTTGGGCCCTCATCAGTTG
Source organism: Ichthyophis bannanicus (assembly GCA_033557465.1). Lineage (NCBI taxonomy): Eukaryota > Metazoa > Chordata > Amphibia > Gymnophiona > Ichthyophiidae > Ichthyophis > Ichthyophis bannanicus. The sequence continues at coordinate 6,897,819 of CM066042.1, read as the reverse complement.
CTGTCTGGTTGCTCTACTGTTTCAGCATTCCTATGGGCCACCTAGGCATCATCCTAGTCTGCACTGTGGCCCAGCTGCACCACAGCATGTGCCGCCTGCAGCCCTCTGTGCCCCCTTTTCCAGCATCTGTCCAGTTGCCCATTCTGACATGCCTGCCCTGCTGTTGCGGAACATGTGCATGCCATAGGAACCTGTCCAATGGAAAGGAAAAACCCTGATCAGCATAATTTCACTGTGGGATCATTCACCTTGTATGCAGACGGAGCATAGACCCTTCCAAAATTCATATCTTTTTTTTGGAGCTTTCCCGGGAGTGTTCTTTGATGTTTCCCATTAATATCACTATTGCCAAGCTTGGTTATGTTTTATTTATATTTTTTTCTGCTCATTTTCAATGTGTATTTGCCCTTTTGTTCCGTCCACATGTATCACACATCACTTTTTGTAGGTTCCCTGGTTTTGCTGTACATTGCTGACGGAAATGGTTTCTTTTCCCTTTAAAACAGCTCTAACGCCAGGTTTTCACTGGCGTTAGGTTTTCAGCCCCGGATTCCACAGTGATAGTGTGTGGGGAGCCTCTCTCCTCCCACTCTCCGCCCATTGACCCTCTCTCTCCGCCCCTAGGGAGCCTTCCTCCGTGAGCCTATCTCCACCCGCAGCGCTCATTTGCGCCGCTGTGCACATTATCGCACGCTAAGGTACCTTTGTGCCCGATAAAGCACCATTATCACGCGATAAGGTACCTTATTGCACGATAACGTCGCCAATCGCACATTAAGACGGTTTAGTAAACATACCCCTTTGTCTAGTCCAATGAAGTTCCCTGGCTGCTTTTGTACCTGATCCGAAGTGAGTACTACTGTTATAAAAGTGTTCATTTGGGCCAGGGCTTAATATAAGGATTTGAGGGGGATTAATATCCTTAATTCAATGTGTATTATTTTTGCCTTTAAAATTTAAATAAAACAGACCTTCTCTTATTAATTGTCAACAGTTATAGGTGTATTTTTTAAAATCAGGGCACTGGAGGTTGGTAAATTAGCACTGTGTGGGAGCTGCTGACCAATGCTGTGGTTTTTTTTTTAAATTCTAGCGCCACGTTCAGCCTCTAGTCACGATGAGGCTTTTAATTTAATCCAGCACTACATAGGAACCCTGGTTTCTCTGACTTGCAACCACTAAGCACTGAAACTCATCTTCAATTTCTTTGCTTGCCTTGACTAGACTTTAAGCTCCACAAAGCAGAACAGTCTTATGTGCATCTCTATAGCACCCCATGGGTTTAGGATGCTACAGAAATGGTAAAGGTATTGGTGGGGATTTTCAGGGTTGTCACCGCTTTACCTTTGTCCTCTATATTCAATGCCAGAACCCGGACAGCACAATCTGGCTGTGACTGAATATCACCTGTGGTGCCCCCCCTGCTCCACCCCCAGAAAACCCCAATGTTAGCCGGCCAGCATCGGGGCGTGCAGTTGCGGCATCCAGTGTTGGTGCAGCTGAATAACCCGGCGACCGCTATTAACACATTAATCATGCTGAATTTTAAACTAGATTCATTGGGGATGGGTGAAGAAAGCCCCCAAGTAGGTGATACCCATTTCCATAAAGGTATTTAATGTAACAGGGGTAACATATGGAAAGCAGTGTGTATAAATGCCCGTAGCATGGGAAATAAGATCCCTGATGTTGAAGCTTTGGTGGGAGTGGCTGACTTGGATTTAGTGGCAGTTACAGAAACATGGTTCACAGAAAACCATGATTGGGATGTAACTATACCTGGCTATACTTTATTCAGAAAGGACAGGGTAGGAAGAAGGGGAGGAGGAGTGGCACTATATGTAAAACTACTATTAAAGCTTTGGAATTACAGAGCTTAAAAGGGAGAGGGGAGGCATTGTGGGTTAAACTAGAAAGAGGGAAAGAGAAATCTATTTGCATTGGTGTGATATACAGACCTCCCTCACAAGAGGAAGAGGTGGACAGAGAGTTAATTGAAGACATACGCAGCAGCGCTAGGAAAGGGGAAGCGCTACTGATAGGAGATTTCAATATACCAGATGTTGACTGGCACATTCCTGCTGCAGTATCATCCAGGAGTAAGGAGATCCTGGATTCTCTACAGGGAGAACTATTCAAGCAATTGGTAACAGATCCCACACGTGAAGGGGCCATACTGGACTTGGTGCTTACCACTGGTGAAAGTGTTTCTGATGTTGTAGTGGGAGATCATTTTGCATCCAGTGATCACCAGATGGTGTGGTTCACTATTAGGACTAGGGATGTTAGAATCCATTCAAAGGTGAGGATCTTAGACTTTAGGAAGACTAACTTTGCGAAGATGGGCCAATACCTCAGGGAGTTGTTAGTGGGATGGGAACAGCTGGGGGATGTAGAAAAACAGTGGGCAAAACTGAAAGGGGATATTTTAAGGGCAACCAACCTATTTGTTAAAATGGTAAATAAAGGTAAAAGGAAAGAAGTAGCTGAAAAAGTGAAGAAAAAGAGGGAGGCCTTCATGAAATACAAGAGATCACAGAGAGAGGAAGACAGGCATCTGTATTTGGAAAAAGTTAGAGAAGTTAGCAAAGTAGTCAGGAAGGCAAAGATTCAAAAGGAGGAGGAAATAGCCAATGCAATAAAATGGGGGGATAAGACATTTTTCAGATATGTTAGTGAGAAGAGGAAGGGCAAAAGTGGTATTGTCAGACTCAAGGGTGAAGGGCAGGAATATGTAGAAGCTGATAAGCATAAAGTGGAATTGCTTAACAAATATTTCTGTTCTGTGTTCACAGATGAAGAACCAGGAGCAGGACCTCAGAAAACACCCACAAATAGGAACAGAAGCGAGGGACATCTTGAACAATTTTCAGAAGACTGTGTTCGTGAGAAACTAGCTCAATTTAAAGTAGACAAAGCGATGGGACCGGATGGGATATACCCTAGAATACTGAGGGAACTTGGGGACGTTCTAGCAGCTCCACTGACTGACCTTTTCAATGCCTCATTGGAGTTGGGAGTGGTGCCAAAGGACTGGAGAGAGGCTCATGTGGTGCCTTTACACAAAAGCGGAAGTAAGGATGTGGTTGAAAACTACAGGCCGGTTAGTTTAACTTTGGTGGTGAGTAAATTACTGGAAACGCTGCTGAAAGAGAAAATAGTGAGGTTTCTGGAGTCCAGCGGATTACAGGATCTGAGGCAGCATGGATTCACCAAAGGCAGGTCTTGTCAGACAAATCTGATTGATTTCTTTGACTGGATGACCAGGGAGTTGGACCGAGGAAGAGCCCTAGATGTGGTGTATTTGGATTTCAGTAAAGCCTTTGACACTGTTCTTCACAGGCAACTTATAAACAAACTGAGCACCCTAGGGATGGACCCTAAGGTTACTGCTTGGGTTAGAAATTGGTTGGGTGGGAGGCGACAAAGAGTACAGGTAAATGGGGCTCACTCCGAGGAGAAGGATGTTACCAGTGGTGTGCCCCAGGGATCTGTCCTTGGTCCGATTCTTTTTAACATCTTTGTTAGTGATATAGCAGAAGGGCTGCCAGGTAAGGTTTGCCTCTTTGCGGATGATACCAAAATCTGCAATACAGTAGACACCCAGAAAGGTGTAGATAACATGAGGAGGGATCTAGCTAAGCTTGAAGAAAGGTCTAGACTTTGGCAGCTGGGATTTAATGTTAAAAAATGTATTTGGGTTGCAGCAATCCAAGGGAGCAATATAGCATAGGGGGTGAATTACTTTTGTCCACTAAAGAAGAGCAGGACCTAGGCGTGGTTGTGTCTGATGACCTTAAAGTAGCTAAACAGGTAGAAAAGGCGACAGCAAAAGCTAGAAGGATGCTTGGGTGCATACAGAGAGGAATGGCTAGCAGAAAAAAGGAGGTGATAATGCCTCTGTATAAGTCTTTGGTGCGACCTCATTTGCAATTCTAGAGACCGCACCTTCAAAAGGATGTGAACAGGATGGAGTCGGTGCAGAGGGTGTCTACTAAAATGATTAGTGGTCTTCATTATAAAGCATAGGAGGACAGACTTAAGGATCTTAATATGTACACCTTAGAGGAAAGGCGGGATAGAGGTGATATGATTAAGATGTTCAAATAGCTCAGTGGCATAAATGTTCAGGGAGAGAGCCTCTTTCAACTGAAAGCAAGTTTTGCTCTGAGGGGACATGGGATGAGGGTGAAGGGAGATAGATTCAAGAGTGATATGCGGAAATATTTCTTTATGGAAAGAGTAGTGGAGCCGTGGAATAGTCTCCCAGTGGAGGTGTTAGAGATGAGGACAGTTACCAAATTCAAAAAAGCATGGGACAAACACAGAGGATCTCTAAAGGTAAAAAGGGGACCGTTGTTGTTGTTGTTATGGAAGGCCAGACTACATAGGCCATGTGGTCTTTTTCTGTCATCATATTTCTATGCTTTTATGAATATCCCCCTTATAGCAATAGCTCCTGGCTGAGGATAAAAGGGGGCACTGTCTCTTGCAGTTAGTTGATTACCCAGTGCATTTTTATTAATTGCGAAGGGCAAGGACAGGTTAAATTCTGTATGCCTGAAAGTTGAGAAATCATTAGCCTGAGTTGTGTAGGCAACCAGGCAGAAGGAGTGGGCCCTGTGTTACCATGTGAGGTCTCATTTGGAGACCTTACCTCACAAAGGATATAAAAAGCTTTGAAACTGTTCAGAGGAAGGAGACCAAAATAATTTGGAGCCTGTGCCAGAAGATGTATGAGTAGAGACCTAAATATGTCTACCTTACAGGAGAAGATACTCTCGACATTTAACTATTTAAAGGGCATAAATGAAAAAAAGCGCATTTTTCAAAGAAGTGGAAGCTGTAATGCTAGAGAGCATAAAATGAAGCTGCAAGGAGGTAAACTTAAAAACAAGGCCAGGAAATACTTTTTCACTGAGAGGGTGGTGGATGCTTGGAACGCCCTCCTGATGGAGGTGGTGGGGGCAAATGCAATGATGGAATTCAAAATGGCATGGGGCAGAGACAGTGGATCCCTTTATAGCAAGAGGATAACCTCAAAATAAACTTAACTATCTTTTATACTTCAACAAATACAAGTGGGTGACCTGACGGAGTGACAGGTACAACCCTAAACAAAGGCATAGAGGGGGTGACCTACACAGAGTAGCAAGCATAACTACTCTAGCCACCTTACTGGGCAGACTAGATGGACCATACTGGTCTTTATCTGCCATCCTATACTATGTTAAGTATTGTGGAGATTTTGTCCTACTGATGTGGGGATAGGTCAGAGGTTTTATCACAGTGCTTGTACACCTTTTGCTGTTCTCCTTTTTAATCCTTCTTCAGTTAGATATTTTTATTGTTAATAAAAGGGTTTGTTCCTCTTAAAGACAGGTTACTGTTAGATTTTTCATAACATAGTCTAGTTACATAGACAGGCTTAAGTGTTCCATAGGCAGCATCTCAAAACAAATGATTTGAAAATGAATAAACGGTGTGTACTCCAAGACAAGTAAAAGGTGTTTACATTTATCCCTTTCAGGGCTGCTAGCTCGCAAGCTCCTTTGGTAGATGGTCCTTTTCCTTTAATGCCCAGAGGTGCTGCACCTCTGCTGTTTGAACTTCTTGGACAGCTCCAAAATCCAGGAACGGAATGCACTAGGATACACTTGCAGCAGGACAGAAATAAAATAAAAACTAGTATCACTGAAGAGCCCTAGTGTATAGCAGAAAATCCACAGAAACCATTTAGCATCCTTGGAAAAGGCAAACCTTTGCAATCTATATTTTATCAGCTAATTCAAAATAGAACAAGGAAACTCTTATAATTTACCTGGAGACTTTGGTGCTCCAAACACTAAATGGTAATGGTGGTGGTGAGAAACTGGGCCCTATCTGGACTTGCATTAAATGGAACAGTCTGCAAACAAAGAACTAAGAAAAAAAAGTGTCCAACCCTCATAATAGGGAGGGTAATTTTATAAGGCTACCTAATGTGGGTGGCAAATCTGCATGTAGATTATGCCAGTTTTTTAAGGGAAAGTATGCACAATTATCCTACAGAAAATACAAACCACCTACCTACTGGGAGTTTTTACGTGCATATTTTATAATGTGTTCAAATGCTAACCCTGTCCCTGGGAACACCTTCACTCTGGGTAAACTTATGCACATACAATCTGCATAAGGTATGGGCAATCCTGGAAAAGGATTTTCTGTTTGTTTCATTCATACAAATGCCTTTTGGAATAACCCTTTTATCATCTCTGGGCTGACTCTGTCTTTAAGGGGCCATGTTCCACCACTTGTAAGTGAAAGGCTTCCGGCGGACGTTAGTTCCGCAGTGGACCTCCCCCAGCTTTCTGTGATATGAAACCACATCATCAATAAAGGTGCACTTCAAGCCCAGAGGTTGCAGCAAGGAGACCATATATTCCTCGAGGCAGCAAGTCTCCTCTATAATCGGTCCGTAGGGTTTAGGAACTCCAAGGTCAGACCCCAGGACAACCATATTCACCTGTAAAGGAAAAAACCACAAAGGTGAGAACCATTACATGGCTGCAGTGATTCATATCAAACATGCCTCTAGGTGGACTTTAGTATACAGGTAGAGTAAGTGCTATCATGTAAAACTGCTGTTGAGAGGTGAACATGCAATCTCTCTCCACAGCAGATGTTAGACTCTCTTGGGTGGAATCGGTTATGGGTGCCTATATTATTGACATGAAGGCAGTCAAGTTTAAAACTTAACAATTGGAGAATGCCACTTGTAAAGCAAATTTAAGACTGACTAATTTTCCAAAATTGGCACTTGTTTCCACAAGGGATATGTTTAAGAGCTACTTGAGTGTTATTTAAGGGTTTGCTTATTTGCATATTTCCAAAACATGCCAGAGAAACTCAAAGAGGAGGAAATAGTTCCTTCTTCTGAGGCCGAGTTTACTACCACTGGGGGGGGGGTTGGTCCATCCCTCCCTTTTTTTTCTTAAATTCCCTTGCAAATGTTCAGTCAAGTACCAGTCTGCCACTTATATGTTTTTGAGCCCTCCCAGTTGCCTTTATTACTGCTCGCAGCTCCTCTGATCCAGTGGCAAGGGGTATTACTCCGTAGCTACGATATGGCAACTGTTGTGCTGTTTCCCTTTTGAGATTCTCTTTTTTTTAAAAATTGATATTTACATTTTCAAACCATTTACATTAAATCAACACATATAATCAACCTTATTGCTCCTACCAACCCCTCTATTCCTTCCCTTCCCCCCCTCCCCTCCCCTCCTAACACCAACCTACTACCCTCCCCTCCTCTCCCCACCCCGTCTCCTTGTGGTATCCAGCAATTAACCTAAATATGCACATAATATAACATAGGCAGATTATAGTACATTCAATGTCATACATTCAATTTTGCCAGCGCTGCAAACTCATCAAGGTAACGCCACTTAGTTTTTCCTAGGATTGTGACTGCATTATCCTTATCTTGCCCTTCTTGGAATTTTTTTGGGCCTCTCTGACTCATCACTTTATCTTGAACTTTTTCATATTTTACGTACAGACATATAGAGTCCACAAATAAAGGTCGTCTAACTTAGATGAGTCCTTCCAGCAGGTTACTACTAATGTAATAGCCACAGCCATCGTAAAGTTGAATAGGTGTAATAACGATAATGTGCAGTCTTTAAAGCATAGGAGAATCATCCTCCAAGCTCGTAATTGCCCTTTGAAGCATAACACTTTTTGTACCTTGTCCCATACTTGTACCCAGAATCTCTGAACATGCAGGCAGCTAAACAACATATGCTTTAGGGTGCCTGGGGAATCACCACAAGACCAACATTTGTTACCAATTTTCGGGTCCCATTTAGTGAGCTTCACAGGCATAATAAAAGCCCTATGGGTTAAGAAAAACAGTGTTTGGGTTATCGAGGCCCCTCTTGATACCCTGTTCACCTGGTCCCACAAGTGCTCCCAATCATCCTGTGATGTATACGCCCCTAAATCATTTTCCCATGTTTTTTCTAAGCCTAAAAGTCGAGGATATGCTCTATCTCGTAATGTGGCATAAAACCTTGAGCTTATACCTTCCCCACTTGTGCACGTTTCCACCACTTTCTGCAGCTGACATTCTGGAGACAGATTTTTGACTGTAATTTTTGCTTTAGTGACACAGTGTACCAGCTGAATCCACTGGTAGTGACACACCCTGGGGAGGTTGAACTCACACTGCAAAACATCAAAGGATTTCCACGCCTAGGAACCAATCAGCTGCCCCAACGTCCAGATGCCCCTACTTTGCCACGTTTTCCAGGAAATTACTTTATGGTCAATTTTGACATGAGTATTATACCATAAGGGCATTAATAACAAGGGGGGCATCGGGTTCCCCAACTTTGTTCTAGCACCCGAAACACTTCTTGCGTTGCAATTATAGTTCGCCCTGCCAACAACGTATCTGGTATTTTCATTCCTACTAATAGGGATATTGGAATAGCAGCAACTATACGCTCTTCAACTTTTAACCAAACTGGTTTCTCTTCCCTGACCTCCGCGTTAATCCACATTGCTCCTTGTTTAAGCTTGAAAGCATGATGATAAATTCTAAAGTCTGGAAGTTGAACCCCGCCCATACTTTTTTCGCTTTTAATTTCCTGGTTGCTATTCTAGGGGGTTTGCCCTGCCATAGGAAGTTAACAATTATCTTTTCTAATGAGTTGTAAAATTTAGCTGGGAATGATACTGGGAAGCATCTCTAATGTATAGTTGATCTTTGGCGCCAAGACCATTTTTATTGATTCCAGTCTCCCCCACCATGATAAATGTAAGGGTGACCATTGTATGGTGAATGATTGAGTTATCTCATGTAATACTTTTGTATTAATTTCAATGGTTTCCTCCAAGTTACAACTATAACTCACTCCCAGATATTTAAACGCCTCAGAGGCCTAGAGAAATGGGAAAGGATCAAGCATCCCCTTAAAAACGCCCACTTATTCATTGGGAAGGCGACGGATTTCGACCAATTTATCTTATACCCTGATAGTCGAGAGTAGTTTCCTATTAAACTCAAAATTTCCCCTATAGAGGAAGGTTGAGTAAATAATAGAAGATCATCGGCGTAGGCAGAGATTTTAACCTGCAAATCAGCTATGTCCACACCTCGGATCCCTTTGGAGTGACGGATCATAAAAACTAATGGCTCTAAAGCAATATTAAATAAGAGCGGGGATAATGGGCAGCCTTGCCTGGTGCCCCTGTGAAGGGTCAGAGGAGATGAAAATACTCCATTTGCAAATATTCGGGGTGAGGGATTGGAATTAGTATCTTAACTAACCGAATGAACTTGTTCCCGAAGCCAAACCAACCTAATACTTGATTCAGAAAAGACTATTCTAATCTATCAAATGCTTTTTCTGCATCTAAGAAGAGCCTCACCAAAGGTAAATCTTTATGCTCCTCTACGGAGATAAGATTTAATAGGAGGCGAGCATTATCAGATGTGGAGCGACCTGCAATGAACCCACACTGGTCAGGGTGGATCAAGTAAGGAATAACTTTTGCTAGTCTACGGGCCAGGATAGAAGAATAAAGTTTACAATCTGAGTTTAATAAGGAGATTGGCAGATAATTCTACACTCTAAGTGGGTCCCTGCCAGGCTTTTCCAATACAATAATTGTAGCTTCATTAAAGGAACCTACTGCTGGCGGCTGGGTGTCTAGGAGGTTGAAGTATTCCAGCAAATAAGGAATTCATTCATTCCCAAACAGCTGATAAAATTTAGAAGGAATGCCATCTGGCCCAGTTGCCTTCCCCTTAGGAGTTGCTTTTAGCGTCTCCCAAATTTTGATGGCTCAGATGTTTTTTTATAACTCCGAAACTTGTTGCAAACATAAGGGATGGATGAGGTACCTGTGCTAATAGCATCTGAAAGTCTTCTGAGCCAGACTCTCTCTCAGATCTGTAAAGATTCTCCTAAAATTTTCAAAAAGCCTCTGCGATTTCCGAACTTTTTGTCAATGTCTCCTGACTCTCTCCCTTTATGGCCTCAATCCTCGCCTTCGCAACCCGGGGTTTCAAGGTATTAGCAAACAAGCTACCAGCCTTGTTTTTTTTCCACGTAATACTTGGCCTATTGTATTCCTAATACTTGCTCTGCTTCCTCGCTCAATATTTGGTTATATTGGTATCTCAACCTCTGAAGGTGTAACAGTATTCCCGCTTCCGCTCTGGACACCAGCAACCTTTCCCCGGCCTTAATTTGAGCATCCAAGGTAATTAATTTTGCCTTCTTTTCTCGCCCTACCTTGATTGCATAGCTTGTTATTTTAGCTCGGATGAAGGCTTTAAACGCCTCCCACCATGCCTAACCAGCAGTATCCCCCGGGAGATTATTTTCAAAGTACTCCTCAATGCCCTGCTTTATATAATCACAAAACAGTCTATCCTCCAATAAAGTTCTTTTAAAATAAAAACTTGGCTTACAGTCCCTTTTCTCCCCCACCAATAAGGTGAAGGTAATAGCTGCATGATCCGATATTTGCATGGCACATATATCTGCTCTTGAAACAGACGAGATTAATGTTTTGGCAATAAGAAAGTAATCAATACGGGAATGTGACCCATGGGGGAGGGAAAAAAAACGAGTATTCTCTTTCTTTGGGATGTTTTAATCGCCATATATCAGAAAGCTCCACCCCACGCATGATGGAAAGAACCACCAAAGTGGCTTGGTGATGTCTGTGAACTCTATATGGAGCACAATCTTATAGGGGGTCCAAAACTAAATTGAAATCCCCCCCAGTATCAATTCATGTGACGATAGGGCTTGTGCTTCTATTGCAATCTTTTGAAAAAATGCTATATCGTCAAAATTGGGGGAATACAGGTACTCCTCGCTTAACGACCGAGTTCCGTTTCAACGACTTGGTCGTTAAGCGAATTGGTCGTTAAGTGAGGAACTGCATGTACTGTACAATATATGCATAGTATTTGACAAGTTTTTTTCTTTGCATCGCAAAAAAATACAGTACAGTAATTTACAGTACTGCTGAAATGTGAATACTGACCAGGAAACCAGCAGTACCGGACCTCAGAATACAGTAGTGTACAATTTCAGCCATGAATGATGAATGACTTTGAGACGCAGGGCCGCTACCACGTTTTAGAGTGCAACCACGTTTTAGCACGTACCGTCGGTGAGATGGTCGTAAGTGCGAGCGGTCGCTAAACAGATAGGTCGTTAAGTGAGGAGTGGCTGTATATGTTTATTAAAGCTAACTTCCTACCAGTCACTTGTAAAATTACTGATGCCCATCTACCTGCCAAATTAGCATGGGACTGCTCCACCACTGGGGATAAATTCTTCCTAACTAAGATTGTGACTCCATTTTTCTTCTGCGAGGCTGCTGAGTGCGTCACCAATACATAATGACCCAATCCCAGCTTCTTGGCCTCCAAGGAAGGAAGACGTGTTTCTTAAAGTAGAACCACGTCTGCATGTTCCTTTTTACAATATAACAGTATTTTCTTACGTTTAATTGGGTTATTTATGCCCTTCACAATCAGAGATAGGAATTTAACTGAACCCATGAGACAAGGTACGCAAATAAATCATCATCAATGCTTCTGGGCTACTTATCGTCCACTGGCTGCCTATTGCTGCATTGTACAACCCTTTACCTAATGATCCACAAGGAGACACACACACTGCCTGGCTTCCTAATCCAGTACTGCCTAATCCCACAGCGGGTACACCACAAGGAGACAACACAGCTCCCCCTATAAGGAGTTTAAATGGGTGAACCAACATTACCCAAGAGCCCACCCGCCTCCCACACCCGCCAATACTATACAACAGCACAATACCTTATATGAATTCCCTCCCATAAACTTATATATTTATTTATTTATTTACATTCTCTTATATACTGCGCTATTCTTCATCAGTGCGGTTTACATTGAACAAACTGAAATTACATTGAACAGGGCATTATAACTTGGAGATAACTATTTTACAGGGAACCGATATAAACTGATACATAGCCCCCCGCTATAATCCTACCACCAATGTTATTACAATGAATCCCCCACTTTACTCTCCACCAGAGCATTACCATATCAGAAAAACAACCCGACATTTTTCCCTGCTCCGCCCCTTTACCCACCATGTGGACCGCTGGCCAAAGCCAATACTTCTGACGCATTCTACTAAAAGGATTCACAATGTCCATCTTTAATTCATTGCAGAGGCTTCTTTCTCTTCTATGAAAACTCACAGTAAAGCCGGATCTTCGAATGTGCGCGTTTGGTTATGTAGAGTGACCCGCATTTGCGCCGGCGAAAGGAGGCCATAACGAACATGAAGTAGCTGTAGCCTTGGGCGAAAAGCCAGCAGCAATTTTCTTCTCTCTACTGTCACTTTATGGAAATCCTGGTAAAACGAGATGCTCCAACCCTCGAATTTAATAGGTCCCAGCGCTCTTGCAGAAGATAAGATTTGGATCACTTGCGAGTGTCTTAAGGCACACATGATGATTGGACGCGGCTGCTTGATATTAGGGCCTGGATGCGTTGGAGTCCGATGAGCACGCTCAATCTCAAAAGGTAGATCAAAGTCAATTTTCAGCAGCTTTGTGATTGTTGATGCCAAAAATGCTTTAATGTTTGTTCCCTCTGCTCCCTCCGGTACGCCTAATATATGCACATTATTTCTTCTAGTGCGATTATTTAGATCTTCCATGCTTCTTTCCAGAATCGTGATCCTTTTAGTGTTGGCCCCAACTTGTTTAAGATGTTCCTCGTGTGCTCCAATTTGGATTTCCATCCCATTTATCTTCTCTGTGAGCACAATGACTTGCTCCTTGATCTCTTTTAGTTCTGCGATGTCCAACTGAACTCCATTAAGAGTTTTCCCATTTGTGGCCACCATCTCTCGAACTGCTCTAATTTCCTCTAGCAGCTCCTGCATGCCCGTCAGGCCCTTCCGACTGTTCCCCGATATTTGAGGAGAAGGGGGATCCGGTTTGGCCATTTTAACTCCAGAGTTAGCACTTGTGTTGAATTCAAGCTTTGTGGGTTTGCCAGTAGCCATTCCCTAGGTAGCCCACCGCCAGCTGCTAGTCGGTTTAAGCAGGTTGAACAAGGGAATTCAGGATTCTTTTAGAGAAGATTGGAGAGGTAAGAAGTTAGGCAGCCATCTTAGCCCCTGCTGGCTCTGCCTCTCGAGATTCTCTTTTTTACTTGTTAGGAGCCACCCCCTATAGTGGACTTGATTTGGGGGTGGTGGATGAGGTTTCACTCCTTTTATTTCTTTTTGCTGGTTCTTTGTATTTTCAAGCTGCCTTCCATATTTCAGTGCAAGTTTTGTTTGGTTTGGTACTTACTGGAAATTTATAAATAATAAATTACAAAAAAACATAAGAAATGCTATACTGGGTCAAACCAAGGTCCATCAAGCCCAGTATCCTGTTTCCAACAGTGGCCAATCCAGGTCACAAGCACCTGGCAGGTTCTCAAAAAGGTACATAGGTTCTAGAGTGCTTGTCTAATTGTAAGCAGTGGATTTCCCGGGTCCTCTTTAATAAAGATTTATGCACCTTTGCTCCAGAAACTTGTCCTAACCTTTTTTAAACCCAGCTATACTAACCATTTTTACTACACCCTCTGGTAATAAATTCCAGAGTTTGATTACACATTGAGTGAAAAAATATTTTCTCTTATTAGTCTTAAATGGGTTACATTGTAGCTTCATTGCATGTCCCCTAGTCTTATTACTTTTTGATGGCATAAACAATTGATCAACGTTTACCCGTTCCATTCCATTCATTAATTTATAGACCTTTATCATATCATACCTCAGTTGTCTCTCTTCCAAGTTGGTGAGCCCTAACCTTTTAAGCCATTCCTCATAAGGGTATCTTTCCATCCCCTTTACTGTTTTGATGGCTCTTCTCTGTACCTTTTCTAATTGGTCACCATATCTTAAAATGGATATGGCAGAGAGTTGCACACAATATTCAAGGCGCAGTTGCACTATGGAACGATACAGAGGCATTATAATATCCTTGGTTTTATTCTCCATTCCTTTCCCTATGATTCCTAGCAGTCTATTTGCTTTCTTGTTTGCTGTTGCACACTGGGCGGAGGGTTTCAACATATTATCCATGATGACACCTTGTCAAATGCTTTCTGAAAATCCAGATACACTATATTCACTGGTTCACTTTTATCTACCTGTGTATTCACACCTGCAAAAAAAATATAACAGATTACTAAGACAAAACTTTTCTTGGATAAATCCACATTGTCTTTCTCCCATTAAACCATGACTATCTACATGTTCAGTAATTTTGTTCTTTATAATGGTTTCTACCATTTTGCCCAGTACTGATATCCGGCTCAATGGTCTGTAGTTTCCCAGATCATCCCTGGAACCCTTTTTAAAAATTGGCATTACAATGGCCATTCTCAAATCTTTGGGTACTAGAGATGATTTTAATGATAGTTCACAGATAACTAACAGTAAGTCTGCAATCCCATATTTCAGTTCTTTCAACTCCCTCTGATGTATACCATCTGGTCTGGTTGATTTGCTACTCTTCAGTTTCTAACCCAGTCAGTCACTTTAGGGTCCATCCCTAGGGTGCTCAGTTTGCTTATAAGTTGCCCGTGAGGAACAGTGTCAGGCTTTACTGAAATCTAAGTGCACCACATCTAGGGTTCTCCCTCCGTCCAACTCCCTAGTCAGCCAGATAAAGAAATCAATCAGATTTGTCTGACAAAACCTGTCTCTGGTAAACCCATGCTGCCTCAGATCCTGCAATCCACTGGACTCCAAAAAACTCAGTATTCTCTCTTTTAGTAGCTTTTCTAATAATTGACTCACCACAGAGGTTAGACTAACTGGCCTGTAGTTTTCAACCTCATCCTTGCTTCCACTTCTGTGTAAAGGGACCACATGTGCCTTTCTTCAGTCCTCTGGACCACTCCCGACTCTAAGGAAGCACTGAAAAGTTCAGTCACTGGATCCTCTAGAACATCCACAAGTTCCTTCAATATTCTCAGATGAATCCTATCTGGTCCCATCACTTCATCCAAATACTGATGCTTGTCTTCCTTTTTCTGTGATCTCTGATATTTTATGAAGACCACTCTTTTTTTTTTTCAACTTTTCAGCTACTTCTTTTGAGAACCATAGTGGTCTTATTTTCCTTTTACATTTATTTATCTTTCTAACAAAAAAGGTTTGTTGCCTTTAAAATATCCCCTTTCAGTTTTGCCCATTGCTTTTCTAAATACACCAAATGTTCCCATCCTACTAATGACTCCTTGAGTTATTGTCCCATCTTAGCAAAGTTAGACTTTAGGAAAACTAAGACCTTCGCTTCTGAATGGATTTTATCAGCCCTTATCCTAATTCATAACCACACCATTTGGTGATCACTGGATGAAAGATGATCTCCCACTATGACATCAGAAACACTTTCCCCATTGGTAAACACTGTCCAGTATGGCCGTTTCACATTTGGGTGCTCTCACCAGTTGCCGGACTGGTTCTCCCTGTAGAGAATCTAGGATCTCCTTACTTGTAAATGACACTGCAGCAGGGATGTACCAATCAACATCAGACATATTGAAATCACCTATCCATAGCACTTCTCCTTTCCTGGCAATACTGTGTATGTCTTCTAGTAAATATCCATCCACTTCTTCTCCCGGTGAGGGAGATCTGTATATTACACCAATGCAAATGGATTTCCCTTTTCCTCTCTCTAGTTTAACCCACAGTACCTCCTTGCTCCCTTTTAAGCCCTGTAATTCTATAACCTTATTTATTTATTTTTATTTATTTATTTATCTATTTTCTTCTATACCGCCCCTTCCAGCGATCAAGGACGGTTTACATGAAACATCTAAACAATTGTACACAGTTGTATACATTTACATTGAACAATCGGATTCAACTATTTACATTGAACGGTCAGGTTCAACTATTTACATTGAACAATAAACTTCTACTTTATGATATATTAATAATACAAACAACCGTTAAATTATTTACATTGGATATTTACAGTGGTTGAGTGTTGTGTGTAGGGCATGTGTAGTTAGGTATTGGAATTTATTTCCTTTTATGTCGTATGTCAGGAGTGTGTGGTGTGTAGGACAGATATATATTTTGGAATTTATTTCCTTTTATGACGTAAGTCGGGAGTGTGTGTGGGGGGGGGGGGACAAACAGGGAGTTAGTTAGAGTTAGTTAGTTTTGAATACGGGGGTTTGTGCATGTAAGTCCATGGTTGTTATGGAGGTGTTTTGGGGGAATATGGGATTTCAAAGTGTTCAGTAAATAGGTAAGTTTTTAGTTCTTTCCTGAACTGAGAGAGGTCTTTTATGATGCGAAGGTCTATTGGGAGGTCGTTCCAGAGCGTAGGGTCAGTGAATGTGAATGCTCTGGAGCTAGTGGTTTTCTTAGTCTTCCTGAAAGTTTTGTCTGTGTGATCTAGTTTCGGTTGGTGAATGCAGTAGTGTGGATAGGTGTGAGGGGGCTATGTCTTTTATGAGTTTAAAGGTTGTTAGAATAGTTTTGTATCTGATTCGGCTGTTTATTGGGAGCCAGTGTAATTCTAGCAGTATTGGGGTTACGTGGTCCGTTAGACGAGCTTTAGCAATTACTTTTGAACAGATGTTCTGAGCTCTTTGGAGAAGGTATGTGTTTTTTTGTGGGAGGCCTATTAAGAGACTATTGCAATAGTCGAAGTGGGGGGTGATTAGTGTACTTACTACAGATCTAAAATCTTGTGTTTCGAGGAGTGGCCTTAGGTGCTGAACAGTTTTAAGTTTATAGTAGATGGTTTTTACGGTTTGTTTTATGTGTGGTAGCATGGTAAGTGTGTGATCTATTATTACACCTAAATATTTTACCTCTTTTCTAACAGGTATGGATGTTTTGTTGATTGTGATTGTTTCTGGGAAGGTGTTCTCAGTGGTAGATGACCTTGTTACGAATATTGCTTCCGTTTTTTTGAGGTTGATGCTGAGGTAGTTAGATTCTAACCAGGAGGAGGTCTCAGTCATGCATTCTGATAGTGTGTCATATGAAGGGTTTTTAGTGGTTATGGGGATAGCGAGCCTTAATAATTACAGGGCTTCAAAGGGAGCGAGAAGGTACTGTGGGTTAAACTAGAAAGAGGGAAAGGGAAATCCATTTGCATTGATGTGATGTTCAGATCTCCTTAATGGGGAGAAGTGGACAGGGATTTAATAGAAGACACATGCTATGATCACTATTGCCAGATGGCCCCAACACTCTTATCTCTTACACCAGATCATGCATTCCAGTAAGGACTAGGTCCAAAATAGCTTCCCCTCTTGTCATTTCACGAACCAGGTGTTCCAAGAAGCAGTCATTCATTTCATCTAGAAACTTCCTCTCTCTAGCATGTCTTGCTGTGATATTGACTCAGTCGATACCGGAGTAATTGAAATCACACATTATTACTATGTTGTATCTTTTGTTAGCTTCCCTGATTTCTTTTAGCATTTCATCATCCATCTGCTTGTGAGTAGAAGAGTAGCCTAGTGACCAGAACAACAGCCTAGTACCTAGCAGATATGGGTTCAATTCACACTGCCACTCCTTGTGAACTTGGGCAAATCTCTTTACCCTCCCATTGCCTTGGAAGAAAAGGCCTGGCAATCTACTTCCAGACATAACTTGCAAAGAAAACCCAAGGGCTGCTGGGTCGACAGGACTCAGCATTGACTTCATGGCCAGTTAAAAAAAAATCTATTCATTCTGGCCAGGTGGACAGTAGTATACCCGCCACTGCCATCATCACCACCTTTTTACATGGCATTTCTATCCATAGAGATTCTAAAGTGTATTTTGTTTCCTGCAAAACTTTAATTCTGTGGGATTTAATACCCTTTTTAACATAGAGCGCAACCCCTCCATCAATTTGATCTACCCTATTATTGCTATATAGTTTGTACCCAGGTATCACAGTGTCCCATTGGTTGTCCTCCTTGCACCAGGTCTCTGAGGTATCAATTATTCAAACTTTTCATTTAGTGCTATATATTTTAACTGTCCCAGGATTTGCATACAGACATTTTAGAGGTTGTATTTTATTCATATTAATCTGGTTATCAATTGACAGGGGTAATTTGTAATCTTTCAGCTCTGTCTACTCTGTACTTCAGGGCATCTGGGTTACTTTTATCTTTATTGGGGCATCCCTCTAGAGAGGTTCCAACTTCCCTCTTTTGATGGTATCCTTCAAGGATACATCCTTCTGAACCATGCGCTCTTGGGCGACTGTCTGCTTTCCCCTATTATTTAGTTTAAGATCTGCTCTATCTTCTTTTTTAAAGGTTAATGCCAGCAGTCTGGTTCCATCCTGGGTAAGGTGGAGCTCACCTGTTTGGAAAAGCCCCTCCCTTTCTTAGAATGTTGCCCAGTTCCTAATAAATCCAAAACTCTTTTTTTCCTTACACCATTGTCTCATCCACATATTGAGACTCCGGAGTTCTGCTTGCCTTTTGGGTCCTAAGTGTGGCAGGGCATCTTTATTCTCCTGAAGCAGATACTTGAGCTATAATACTTAGAAACTTAGAAAAATGATTGCAGATGAAGACCGTATGACCTATTTTTTTCAGTTTGTCCTTCCATACAAACTACTAAGCTTTACAGAACTTTTTCCCTTGGAGACTGATACTCTGTTTATCCCATGCCTCCTTGAATTTAGATACATTCCTATTCTCTACTGCCACCACTGGGAGGCTATTCCATGCATCTACCACTCTTTCTATAAAGAAATATTTCCTCAAATTACTCAAGTCTATCCCTTTCACCTCCATCCAATTCTCTCAATCCAGAGCTTCCTTTCAACTGGAAGAGGGTAATTTCCTGTGCATTTATATCATGGAAGTATTTAAATGTTTATCTCACCCCTCCCCTGCCTTTCCTCCAAAGTATGCAAATTGAGATCTTTAAGTCCATCCCTTTATGCTTTCTGACAAAGACCTCAGACCATTTTAGTAGCCATCAACTGGACTGGATCCATCCTGTTTATATCTTTGAAGGTATGGTCTCCAGAATTGCACATAGTATTACAAATGAGGTCTCATTAGAGACTTATTCAAAGGCACTATCACTTCCTTTTTCCTGCTGGCCATTCTTTTTCCTGGGGTCAGCTTTTGCTGTTTCCTTTTCTACCTTTTTGGCTACTTAAGATCATCTGATACAATCATCCCCAGGTCCTGCTCACACACTGAAGTACTTCACCTCCTATACCAGGGGTCTCCAACTCCAGTCCTGGAGGGTTGCAAGCCAGTCAGGTTTTCAGGATGTCCCTAATGAATATACATGGATATATTTGCATGCATTGCCCACTGTATTCAAATTTATCTCATGCATATTCATTTGGGATATCCTGAAAACCTGACTAGTTTGCGGCCCTCCAGGTCTGGAGTTGGAGACCCCTCCCCTAGACTGAATTGCTCTCTTGGGGTTTTGTTGCCCAAATGAATGACCTTGCATATTTTAGCATTATATCTTAGCTGCCAATTTCTTCACCATTTTTCAAGATTTGCTAAATCCCTCATGTTATCCATGCCTTCCAGGGCGTCTACCCTGTTACAGATTTTGATGATATCTGCAAAGAGACAAACCTTATCCGACAACCTTCAGCAATACTGCTGCTTACAAAAATGTTCAAAAGAACAAAAGCAAGTACTGAAGACAGTGCTGTAGGAATCAGAGTGAACACCATTTACTACTACCCTCTGGTGCCTTCCACTCAACCAGTTTCTTACACAGTCAGTCACTTTATGATCCATTCCAAGGGCACTCATTTTATTTATAAGTCACTGATGTGGAATGGTGCCAAAGGCCTTGCTGAAATGTAAGTATTCCTTTCCCCAATCCAATTCTTTGATCACCCAGCCAAAAAATCAAATCACATTCATTTGACAAGACCAACCTCTAGTAAAGCCATGCTATCTCAGATTCTGTAATCTTTTGGATTCCAGAAACTGCACTGTTCTCTGCTTTAGTAGCATTTCCATTTATCTACTCGCCACAGCGAATAGACTAACCAGTCTGTAATTACCAACCTCTTCCTTACGTCTGCTTTTGTGGGCAGGAAGCACATTCACTCATTTCCAGTCCTCCAGGATCATTCATGATTCTAAAGCAGTGTTAAAAAGGTCAGCCAGTGGAGCTGCCAATACTTCCCTATGTCCTTTCTATACCCATGGATGAATCCCATCTGGCCCTATCACTTGTCCACTTTTACTTTAGCTAGCTCCTCACGAACATAGTCTTCTGAAAGTAGAGTTCTACCTCACTTTCATTCATATATCTGTTTGTTTTCTGAGGTCCCATTCCTGCCCCTTTAGCTGTGAAAACCAATGTCTAAAAAGGATCCCAAATGTGATCCAGGAAATTCCAAACTGGTGAGCCAGATGTCGGCTCTGGGCAAAATGGTAGAAACTATTATACAGAACAATATAATTTAGTATAGAGATAGTTATGATTTAATGGGTCAAATTCAACATGGATTTAGTCAAGGGAAATTTAGTTTCACCCGTTTAGTATATCTTTTGAAAGCATGAATGAACAGATGGATAAAGGTGAGCCAGTTGACATAGTGAATCTGGATTTTCAGAAAGTATCTGACCAAGGATCTTGTGACAGATTCCTGAGGGCATTAAAGTGTTTGGGGTGTGTTTCTGGCATCCATGTGAGTCACCTCCGGTCCTGTCGGGATGGTACAGTCTTCCCTGCTCTCTCATCCTTCCTCCCTCTATGATACCTACTTTCCACTGTTTGCTCTGTCTGCTCCTTTTCCCTGTCACCAGAATTAGCGCTCTTTTCTTGCCCTTTGTATTGCTTTTCTTGTAAGCCACATAGGCTGCTTACAGATTTGTAGTATATCAAATAAAGACAAATCTAAACCTAAACTTATTGCTGCAACTGCTGAGCACAACGGAGGTAGGGCAGTAATCTTGGGCACAGCAGGGGTGGACAGCGAAAGATAAATGCTGGACTACTAGGAAGGGAGTCAGAAGGGTTCCAAGTGCTACTCCCCAACTTGTTCCATCTAAAGTGGATGCCTGGACTGCTTAGTGGTAGGGCTTACCCTGGCTAAAAGCTTACCCCACCAAAAAAAGATGTTCTGCAGTCAGAGGCTTCCAGTCTTCCCTGATATAAGACTCAAGCATGTAAGAAATTTGTTGTTTTGATGGCACATATATTTGTTATAGCGGCAACATTTTTCTTTTTTAAGGCATCTGGTGTCTTATCAAGGGAAAGACCATCTTGTTGGACCCTGGACATATTGAGAGATTTCTTCAGGATCAGAACTGATTAAGAAGCTTTGGTTAAATTGAAAAGGGATGATGGGTCTGTAATGTTTTGCTTGGGCCAAATGGACCAAGAGGTTTATTTCTTTTGGGTTACCTTAGGAATTACTTAGGGTGTGTGTGTGTGTGTGGGGGGGGGATTATTCAAAGTGATTAACGTGGTTAGCAGACCTGTGAATTGGCTTGGCAGGGATATTCACCACATTAACACAGTTAGTACCACTGAATATCTGTGGGTGCTGCTACTGTATACCCTGATGCTAGCTGGCTAGTTTTGGGGCATTCCAGGAGGGGCACCTGGTGATAACTGGGCAGTTGTTATACTGAGCCGCTGCTCGCTTATCACTATGTAGCTAAAGTCAGGCACAGTAAAGGCTGGCCTAACTTTCACCAGTAACCTAACTAGGCAGTGGCTGAATATCATTGCAGCCTGCTTAACTTTGCTTCTATCTGGCCTACTCGAATATTTGATGCCAGTGGCCGGATATGACCCCAGCAGGGAATATCTGGGTCTTTGTTTCGGCAGTGATGGCTACCCACCACTGCTGAATATCGGGTCCCATTTGTTTATCTGGTAAACTATGTGTGATGTAGGCTTTTTGAATTTTCCATTGTAATTCTTTTTTTCTGTTTTTGATGTTTAATTTGTTTGGAGACTTCAAATTTCATTTGTTGTTATTTGGAATATATGTTTCAAAAACCTTAATAAAAAAAAAGGTTGTTAAATTCACAAGCAGATTGTGAGGCATTGCAAGAGGACCTCATGAGATTGGAAGGCTGGGCTCTAAAGAGCAGAAAAAATTTAATGTGGACAAGCACAAAATGACCCATTTATTTAAATAAAAGAGAGAAATCCATGACATGCTTTGCATGTTTTCCCCACCTGTTGAAACATGTTTTCATTTCCCATGCCATATTGGAGACAGCACTGTTTTTAAGAGACTGCCTACCATGCTGGGGAAGAAAGCGAATGCCTTGCCACATCTGTCCAGTCGAAACAGTGCAGGAATATCAAGGATATCGTCTTCTGTTAGTCCCAGTTGCTGTTTGAGAACATCCCGGTTCCAGTCAATGCAGTGCTGCCAAGAAAGAAGATTAAGACTCATTCTTTGCAGCTGACCATCCTGTTTATCTCAAAGATCCTGTCCCATATCAGTGGCATAGCCAGAGCTGTTTTTTTTTGGAGGAGTTCAACCTTAACATACATGGACACTAAGGGGGTCATTCTGTCCTGCGAATTGAGGCGATGAATGTCCTGTTTGGACATCCATCTCCACTATTCGCTCCCAAGCTGGCCCCGGCTAAAGCCTCACCATATGAACAGTGTGTTAATATTGGGAGGCCTGGACGGGGGCAGGAGGGGTATTCCAGAGGCGGAGCAAGGGTGGGGCATGGGCAGACCGCAACCCTGAACATACAGGGCCGATTCAGTGGTCGATCCTGTACGTCTGGGGCCGTGAACTTAGATGCAAGACCTATTCCATTGCAGAGATGGAATACGTCCCCCTGGACGTCAGGGGAATGATGCTGCTGGGTCTGCAAAAACATTTAGGGGGGTGTAGTAAGTTCTGAGCAGCCAGACCCTGGCCATGGGAGGCTGGCTGCGGGGAAAGAAGGATGGTGGCAGCATTTGTGGCTCCTGAATGAAGCTGAGATGCCATGGCGACAGGACACTATGGCACTGCAGCTCCATTCAGGAGCCTGACTGAGGTATCCGGGCATGTGGCTGGGCGTGCAGGCTGATCAGAATCGGGACCCGGCCTATAGACTTGATTCTGATCCTGCATGCACATCTTGCCCCCGCAAGATCAGAATCGGGCCTACCTCTGGGCGTCCTGCTTCTGATCAGCCACACAAGGGGCTGGATAACCTGATTGGAATGTGCTTCTAAGCATGTAAGTCTGAGCCATACTAGTTATATTGTTATCAACAAAATGTTTTCACATGCACCAAAATATCGATTTATAAGTAAAGAGTCTGCAGCAACTGTCATGAATTGTGGGCGACACTCTACTGTGGTGAGGAATGCCCTCCAGAAGAGATGGAGATAGGGGAAAATCCTGGTAGAAGTAATGAAACAGCACTAGCACACAGGATTTCCAATGCAGAGTTGAAAAAAACACAGCTCTCTGCTGAGCACAGGACACGCCCCAGCTCAGGGGAGGAGACAGGCTTCTGCACTGATTGGGCACGCTCAGGGGAAGGTCAGGGCGTGATGGGAAATGAAGCCCTTTTAAATCCCCAAGCAGAGGGGGAAGAGGAGAGGAGGAAAAGAGAAAAGGAGGAAAGAGAAAAAGAGGGAAAAGGAAGGAGAAAAACGCTAGAACCCTGGAGCAAGGCAGAACCTTGGAGCAGTAAACCTTGGAGCCAAGCACACTCTAAGAAAGAACCTTACTACAAGGTAGAGCCTGGGCGTGGGAAGGCTAGCAAATTCAGCACATGGAAAAAGGTATCTGGTCTGGTAGCAAACAAGGCTATGGAAGGCAGGAAGTGAAGCAGGAAGAAAGCTTTTCAAAGAGAAATTCACAGAGCAGAGGAAATAGCAGTAAGGCTGCTGAGTTTTTGAACCAGAGAGACTTCTGGAGGAAAGGTGCCAGTTCTTATTCAAACCCTGCTAAAGGTAAAGCTGACTTTTCTACTTTTAATGCTTTACTAGAGAAACCTTTTATTTGTGCTAACCTTCACAAGGTAAACCCAGCTGCAGAAGCTGATAGCAAGTGGGGGAAGGGTGTTACCCTTACCAAAGACTTTCACACAGATAAAGAGCACTTACAGGCTGAATTGCTTTTAAAACAGTTTCAAGAGTTTCTGGAACTGTGGTCAGGGAAGCTTAGCAGGCCTGACAGAGACAGCGATAGCCTTAGCTCTGATGAATGCATGCAAGTGGATAATTACCTACCTGCCTTAGAAGGGGACCCTTCTCCAATGGATTGCTCAATCTGCCTCAAAGAGGACAGCAATGTAAGAAACCCTTGAACACTGTATGAAAAGAATACAGGGAGTTTGCTGTACTTGCTGCCAAGTTAAAAGGTTTACAAATTGTTTTCATTTGTTGTTTTGAGAAGCCACGCTGTGGAAGGAACAGCCGTTTGTTTGGTGCTGCAATAATTCTGAAAGACCACATGAGGCACTGCTGAGTTAAAGCTGCTGTGATTGTGAAGAGCCAAGTAGAAGCTAACAATTTCAGTTGTATTTCCTATGTTCCTGGTTTCAGCTGTTTGGGTTGAAGTTGCACCATTGAATTTTGATGCGCTGGAAAATATCCCCACAACAATAAATTTCTTGCAGCCTTACCATTCGTGTCACGACTACAATTTAATCCTGAAGGAAATACAAGTACACTACGAGTCCCAGAATTCCCAGGGACCAGTACAAGCTTTATTCCTCAGGGACATTACAAGGCCACTCCTGCCTGTAAGCTCTCGGGCCCGGGCAGGAGCGTTGCACTACATATTTTTAACAGTATTAATTGAAGTACTTACCAATGCTAAAGCACATACATACCTATGGAAACAATTCAATTATATTTACAGATACCTGAAGAGGCAGCATCTCATAACTTCATGTAAACTTGACCAGATGCAACTCTATGCACCTCACATCCTCCAAAATGTTTTAAAAGCCCATCTGATGTTATAACAAATATATGCCTTTCTAATTACAGAGACTCCAATATTCAGAAAGGTTTATCCTGTTATCAGCACCTGCTAACCAGATAAACCACACTGAGGGGGCCACTCTGTAGCACTAACCAGACAGTGTCGCCGAATATCTACACTAACAGTCCTGACACTGTCTGGAGAGTGCCAGAGCAAAGCAAGGGCTGTCCCAGAACTTATCCAGTTAGAGATAAAGACTGCCAGGTCCATAGTAATTCTCTAGTTGATGGCATTATGTGGCAGGTATTGTTGTTGTTAAGTGTTGTCATCGCATGCTGAGAGCTACAAGGTTAAGAGCCGGTGAGACACCAAAGGCTTTGTGCCAAAGGGTCAGAGGCTTAGCTTTGAAATGGTTAGCTCCAGAAGGTAAAACCATGGATATGGTGATAGATGCAATTGTGTTAGAGCAGTTTATGGCTGCAGTTCCTAAAGAAATCCAATCCTTTCTGATATTACAAAACTGTCAGACCACAGGAGAAGCAACCCTGCTGACTGAACGATATCTAGAAGCAGAATTGGCTGGTCAACAAAAAGGGGGCGCTCTGAAAATAGCAGCAGAGGCTAGTTTTGAACAATCAGAAAGGAGACCAAGGAAAAATGTGGAATGTATGAAAACATATCTGGACAAGGGTTACCTTGGGTCCCTGCAGAATTGGTTGAAAAGTTCCCGTCCTTTCCCAATGAGCAGCAAGCGGACCCCGCGCTTACACAGGCGTTTGAATATACCCAGGTTGAGAGGGATGCCCTCTCAAGATTCCTCTTGGATAAGGAAATACTATACAGGGAGAGTCTTGATCCCCAGGCAGGGACGGTCAGGAAGCAGCTGGTGGTACCCGCCACTTTTAAGACGTTGGTCTTGAGGCTTGCCCATGACCACCCGGTAGGAGGTCACAAAGGGGTACAGGGGACTCTAGACCAGATCCTTGCCCGCTTCTACTGGCCGGGCATCTTCAAGGAAACCACCCAATTTTGTGAGTCATGCCCTTCTTGTCAACGGGTCACCACTGTCCGACGACCAGGGGTGCCAATGATCCCGACGCCCATAATATCAGAGCCTATCCGAAGAATCGCAATGGACATAGTGGGACCTCTGGTGAAGACACCCCGAGGCTTCCAGTATATTTTAGTTATAGTGGATCAAGCCACCAGGTTCCCGTGGGCCATTCCCTTGCGTAACATCTCTGCAAAAATGATAGCCTTAGAAGTAATAAAGCTATTTTGTGAGGTGGGTTTTTCCCCGGGAGGTGCTGACAGACCGGGGTACCAATTTTATGTCAAAGTACTTGGCCCAGGTGTGGGACGCTTTCGGGGTACAGCATGTAAAAACAGCCACCTATCACCCCCAGTCTAATGGGCTAGTAGAAAGATTAAACCAGATGTTGAAACAGATGCTAAGGCGAGGCTTGGATGGTAACATGACCAAGTGGGATGTTATGCTCCCTTTCGTTCTATATGCCTGCCGAGAACGGACACAGGCATCTTTAGGGACATCCCCCTATGAGTTGATGTACGGACGTGCCCCACGGGGAATTTTAGATATATTATGGGAGCAATGGGTCGAGCCCGAGATAGAAGTTATGGGAGTACCCCATTTTCTTTGAGATTTGAGGGGGCGGTTACACAGGACCTCCCAAGTGGCTGAGAAAAACTTACAGGCCAGCCAGATTCGCCAAAAGAAACACTATGATCAAGGTACGAAACCCCGCCAAATAGCCCTAGGAGAGAAAGTCATAGTAATGGTGGCAGGTGCCACGCCAAAATTTGAGCTCCAGTGGAATGGACCATATAAAATGGTTAAACAAGTGGGTCCGGTATCCTACGCGGTAGAGAATAATAGGGGCCGCAAGCAGGTTTACCACATAAATGTCCTTAGGCCCTGGCGGGAATGAACAGCGATAGCCAATCTATCTAAAGTGGAACATAAGGCAGGAAGATTACAGCAAGATACCAACGCTCTATCGAGGATTACGGACTGTGCGGGGGAAATGCCGCCAGCCCGTAATATCTTAGGGAGGGGGGTATGTGATAAGGAAGCCTGTAGTGAGCCTATGGAAATAGGAGAAACTAATGATTTTGCTTTTAAGAAAAGTGACATCCCTGCAGTGCACAGGTTTCGGCTTTTGCCTAAAGAAAGCAAGCAGAGAGAAACTGAACCTAGGCTGCCACATCCAAGCTCTGCTGACGTAGTTGCAGGCTTGAAGGATAATTGCAAGCACCTGTCCAGAGAGGGAGAGACTCTGCCCGGGAAGCAGGGATATAAACCTTGGCCAGAGAGAAAGCAAGGAGGAGAGCCCGGGAGGAGAGAGCCCAGAAGAGGAGAGCCCGGAGGGAGACAGCACGGAAGGAGAGAGCAGAGAAGGCTTCAAACCCCAGTTCCTGTTCAGAAGGTTCAGAGAGTTCAGAGGTGGGAGCCCAGGACTCAGCACAGGAGTCAAAGGAGCCAAGCCTGGAACAGGGAGCCGTGGCACAGCTCCAGGAAGGAACTCAGGGAAGTGAACCAGGGATTGTTTCCCTGAAGCTGGAGGGAGACTGGTGAACACAGCCAGGGATAAGTGACCACAGCTTCAGGTACAATTTATCCTTACCGGGTGGAGCTGTGCTCTAGAGAGACACAGGGATCCTCAGATAGAATATACCCAGAGACATACGGTAAAAGCTCAGAGCAGGGCACTGCATTACCGGAGCCAGAGGAAATGCAGGTTGAGCCTATTGAGCAGGATTTATTGCCTCCAGAAGTACTCATGGACTGTACTCTATGTCAGGCTGTTAGCATTGAGTCCCTTTGCTAAAGAATAGCTGAAAAGATAAAGTCTCCTGAAAAGTAGAGTATTGAAACCTAGCCCTAACTGCAGGTAGGAACTTGCTCTTTTTAATGGGAAGATACCTGTTGCATGTACATTTGAATGCTTAATGAAGACAAAGGTAAAAAGAAGATATTTTTACTTTTTTGAATGAAGAAGCTGTGTTTTCTTTATCCGTTATATTGATAAGCAGCTGCATATAATTAATGACTGTGAAGCTCATCCAGCATAAGTTGTAAATAACCTTGAGCGAATGAATGGAGAAGTAGCCTGTTACAGTCTACATGGACTTTGCGTTTTGGGAATAAATTTTGTCATTTGCCTTTACTTTCGGTTTCATGACTACACTTCATCTTAGAAGGCCAAAACTACAGTCTTGAAGGACTAGAACAGGGGACTGTTACTTCTGGAGAGAGATCTGCAATTGTGAGTATATACTTCTGGGAATTTTCTGGAGGGAATTCTTTCTATTAAAGCTATTTAATCTGTGAACCCACTATTTTTTGTTAAATCAGTCAGGGCCTAGTAGCAGCAGTTTAAGTTTAAATTTAAAACACAGACGAGAACTCTCTGGTTACATTTCATACCCAGCAGAGAGCTTGTAGTTTTAATTTAATAGTCACTCAGGGCCTAGTATCAGCAAAGTACTTTTAGTTTAAATTTAAAACACAGAAGAGAGCTTTCTGGTTAAATTTAGAACCCAGCAGAGAGCTTGTAGTTTAAATTTCATAATAAGTTAGAGCCTAGCAGCAGCAAAGAGCTATAATTTAAATCAAATAAGAATATAGCTTACATCAGCAGCACAGGACAGGGTACTGTGTAGCAGCCCACTTTTAATAAGTGTTATTTCCCTCCCTCCCTCACCACACCCACCCACCCCTGGGATAATCGTAGCTTTATAGGTACTTACACATCTTAAAAGACAGGAGGTGCTCTCAGGTGAAGCTCGTTATCCAAATCAGTCATACACTAAGGACCTGAGATTAATTAAGCTTCAGGTGAACAAGGTATATTAAACGTATTAGGTACAGTTTTATTGGTATAAATATCCATAGCAACCCTTAGTAAGTAAAGAACTTAAAGAACTAAACCAAAACTTAAAACTAAGATGCAGACAGCAGTCCAGCAGCGAGATGGGGGCTTTCCAGTCTTTTGCATTGAGTGTCACATGTATGATTTTCTCCCAGTTGGTGAGAGGTCTTACATGTGCACTAGGTGCAAGGAGCTCTTTGCTCTCAGGGAACGAGTACGTTCTCTAGAGGCTAGAGTAGCAGACTTGGAAAACATAAGAAAGACAGAGAGGTACATACACGAGATCTACAGGGATATAGTCCTGAAGTCCCACCTCCAGTCTGGCAGCATCACTGTTGCCATGGAGGAGAGACGTCACGTGACAGGAGAGCATCACCCTGGTGTGGCAGGAAGTGATCCTGTAACTAGGACCTGTCCTCCAGGTGATGTAAAACCCTCTCGCACCGAGGAAGTTTCTCAAGGGCCATGTGCCCATGAGGGAAGGGTTAGGACAGCCGTTCTAGTTGGTGATTCGATCATTAGGCATGTAGATAGTTGGGTGGCTGGTGGACGTGAGGATCGCCTGGTAACATGCCTGCCTGGTGCGAAGGTAGCGGACCTCACGCGCCACCTAGATAATGTCTTAGATAGTGCTGGGGAGGAGTCTGCTGTCTTGGTACATGTCGGTACCAATGACATAGGAAAATGTGGTAGGGAGGTTCTGGAGGCTAAATTTAGGCTTTTAGGTAGGAAGCTGAAATCCAGAACTTCCAGGGTAGCGTTCTCCGAAATGCTTCCCGTTCCACGTGCAGGACCCAAAAGGCAGGCAGAGCTCCGGAGTCTCAATGCGTGGATGAGACAATGGTGCAGAGATGAGGGGCTTGGATTTGTTAGGAACTGGGGTACATTCTGGGGAAAGGAGGGGCTCTTCCGAAGGGATGGGCTTCACCTTAACCGGGATGGAACCAGGCTGCTGGCATTAACCTTTAAAAAGGAGATAGAGCAGCTTTTAAACTAGATAATAGGGGAAAGCTGACAGTCGCCCAAGAGCGGATAGTTCGGAAGAATGTATCCTTGAAGGATACTACCAAAAGCAGAGAGGTTCCAAAAAAGAGTAAAGTAGCCCAAATGCCCTCGAGTATGGAGCAGACAGAGCTTAAAGATCCCAAATTACCCATGTCTACCAATAGCCAAATTAATATGAATAAAATACAGTCTCTAAAATGCTTGTATGCAAATGCTAGAAGTCTAAAAAATAAGATGGGAGAGTTAGAATATATAGCAATAAATGAGAAGTTAGATATGATTGGAATATCAGAGATATGGTGGAAGGAGGACAACCAGTGGGACACTGTGATACCTGGGTACAAACTATCGTAATGATAGAGCTGATCAAATTGGTGGAGGGGTTGCTCTCTATGTTAGAGAAGGCATTGAGTCAGAAAGGATTAAAGTTTTGCAGGAAACAAAATTTGCTGTAGAATCTCTATGGATTGAAATTCCATGTAAAAAGGGGAAGGCGATGGCAGTGGAGGTGTACTATCGACAGCCTGGCCAGAATGAACAAATGGATGATAAAATGCTCAAAGAAATCAAGGAAGCTAACAAAAGTTACAGCTCGGTAATAATAATGGGTGATTTCAATTACCCCGATATCGACTGGGTCAGTGTCACGGCAGGACATGCTAGGGAGATAAAGTTCCTAGATGACATAAATGACTGCTTCTTGGAGCAGCTGGTTCATGAACCGACCAGAGGGGAAGCCACATTAGACCTAGTCCTTAGTGGAACACCAGATCTAGTGCAAGAGATAAGGGTGTTGGGGCCACTTGGCAATAGTGATCAGAGCATGATCGCCTTTGATTTAATTAGTGGAGGAGGGATAGTAAGGAACTCCACAGTACTACCTTTTAACTTTCGAAAGGGAGACTATTGTAACACGGAAGATCTGCCCTCTGCCTCAGAAGCACAGAAATCTGCTGTTTGCAGTTTAGATTCTGACAGACAGGCAAGTCACAAGGTTCCCAGTTACCATAGGCAACGTAAACAAACTCAGACACGAGGTCTGCAGTCACGCCTAGCTAGGAAGCATTCCCCAGCTTCTGATGAAAACGGCTTTCACCTGTGCAAGGGAATGCCCAAGAAGCTGTATAAAAAATGTTCAGTGCAGTCAGAGTTAGACTGGCAGGACAAGAGAAACTTGCAAGACACGCGAGACTTGCAAGACTCAGAATAAAGCTCAGAATATTCAGGAAATACAGACACAAAGTCAGAACTGCCTGGAACTTCTAGCAGGAAGCCACAGAGAAATTCACTTAAAGAAACACAGAGAGTTTCCCACAGAGAGGTCAGCTGTAAGAAGCACTTACCTCTGACGCAGCTTGAATTTCCTAAGCACCGGGCTGTGCTGAATGAATGGGAGGCAGTGGAAGGCAAACCGTATGTATCTGAAAAGCATGGCAGCTTAAAACAGTTACAAACCCTAGAGAGGGAAAGAAATGCTATTGAAGATGTGTGTATGTCTGACCCTGAAGAGTGTGTGCCAGTGAAACCCTGCAAAAGATTTCCAAGAGAGAAATCCTCACATAATAGAAGAGAACAGTGTTATGGTTTACAGCCAAATGTAAAAGGCAGGAAGCTCAAATGTTTTAAGGATAAAGCTTACTCAGAGAAAGGTGTTTCTCCTTCCTGCTATTACCAGCTTTATGACAGCTATTTGCCCTGCTGTGAAGAAGGCTGTTCAGAGAGCACTGATAGAGATACGGGACTAAGAAAGGTGCAAACTTTCTGTTCCAATGAAAATACTGTAAATGATAAAGCAAAGTGTGAGCCTATGATTACAGAGGCTGGTATGGAAAGCCCATGTGATGAAGCCATGGATTGTACGCTGTTGTTATCCGATATGGTTTCCTCCTTATGCTGAAGCCAGGATAAGAGTGCCTCGTGAGTGCTGAGAAAGCTAAGAAGAGACCGCTAGCATATCGGAGAAGCTTTATACTGTGATTTATGAGTTCTGTTGAAGCAAGATGCTATGCTTAAGTTTTCTTCAGTTTACCAGAAGTATGGTTGTATCCTGAGTTTTTGTATTATAACCTTTTTGAAAATCCAACCCCGGGAGGGGAATAAAAATCCTTTTGAAAAACCTGACCACTTGACTCACAACTACAACTTTCTACAAGAAAGGTCAGGCCCAGCAGTCTGGCTGTTAGCTTAGGCCACAGTCCAACTCCTGCTGGTGACACTATGATAAAATGAGGAAAACAGTTAAGAAAAAACTAAAAGGAGCAGTTGCAAAGGTTAAAGACTTACATCAAGCTTGGGTGTTGTTGAAAAACACTATCTTGGAAGCCCAGACCAGCTGTATTCCACGCTTTAAGAAAAGTGGAAGGAAGTCCAAAAAACTGCCAGCATGGTTTAAAGGTGAGGTCAGAGAGGCTGTTGTTGCCAAAAAAGCATCTTTCAGGAAATGGAAAAAAGAGCCAAACGATGAAACCTGGAAACAGCACAAGCACTGGCAGGTCAAATGCAAGGCAATGATAAAGAAGGCAAAGGGAGAATTTGAGAAGAAGCTTGCTGCGGAAGCAAAAATGCAAAATAAAGATTTTTTCAAGTACATTCGTAGCAAAAAACCTGTGAGAGAGTCGGTTGGACCATTAAATGATAGAGGAGTTAAAGGGGCAGTAAGAGGCGACAAGGCGATAGTGGAGAGACTGAATGAATTCTTTGCTTCGGTCTTTACTGAGGAAGATGTAGGGATGTTACCCATGACTGAAGTGGTATTTAAAGGTGCGGAAGAATTGAAGGAAATATCGATACATCGGGAAGATGTATTACAAGTATTAGATAAACTGAAGAGTGGCAAATCACCTGGGCCGGATGGTATACATCCAAGGGTGTTGAAAGAACTGAAATATGAGATTGAACATAAGAACATAAGATATGCCATACTGGGTCAGACCAAGGTCCATCAAGCCCAGCATTCTGTTTCCAACAGTGGCCAATCTAGGTCATATGTACCTAGCAGTTTCCCCAAGGGACACAGGTTCCACAATGCTTGTATTGGTTCAAGCATTGATATCCTGGGTCCCTTCTTAATAATGGTTTATGGACCTTTCCTCCAGGAACTTGCCCAAACCTTTTTTAAACCCAGCTACATTAACAGCATTTACTATATCCTCTGGTAACAAATTCCAGAGTTTGATTACACGTTGAGTGAAAAAATATTTTCTTTTATTAGTCTTAAATAGTTTACCCTGTAGCTTCATTGCATGTCCCCTAGTCTTTCTATATTCTGATAAGGTAAACAATCGATCTACGTTTACCCGTTCCACTTGTGATAAGGAAGCTTATCATAGTTCAGGAGGGAGCTATAAAAGAGGTGAATTGGCTTTGAACAAGCAACCTGTCTTTGCTGGTAGAAATACTAAAACAGAATGTTTTCATAAAAGACTACCAGTCCCAGAATGCACCAGGTTTCAAACAGCCTCTAGAAGGGCTGAAGTGGGGAAACGTGTGTTCAATCAGGAGAGCTATGAGGTAATCCCCAATCACTCATCTCCAAGGGCAGGGCTTGATTCAGCACACCTGGGCTGTGCTAGGGTGGAGTGTCCCTCTAAGCACTTTAAAAGTAAAAGATATTCTACACAGAGACAGAACAGGGAGAAACAGCACAGGGAGAAGCAGAAGCTGCAGATCCAGAAACAGAAGCCATTGGAGAAAGAAGAGAGAGAACTACAACAGCCGAAGCAACGTGGAAGGAAGAACAGAAAGACATCTTGGAGGTCTAAAGAAGGAGCCCACAGCAGTACGTGTGTTGGGAGTCATTCCAGAGGCAAGCATACTCCATTGGACTGGAGGAAGCCAGAGGATTGGGGTTATAGAGCCAGGAACTCCCAAACGGCACCTTTGAGGGAGACGGCTGCATTTGGAAGGGGCCCTAAGACTGGTGCAAGAAGGTATGTGAAGAGAGACCCAGTGTCCAGGGATCTTGATTGGAAGGCTGGACATAAAAGCTGGACTACTTACTGGCCAGGATACCAGGAGAGGAAACCTAACAGCAAGGGAAGCTCAGGTATGAACTTTGATCTATGCCCTAGCTCTTCATCTGGAAGACAGCAGGGAAAACAAGTATTATCCTGAGAGTGATCAATTAAGGAATTCCTCTGAGCCAGACCATGATATTGATTCCATGATATTTGAGGAAGAAGGAGATTTATCAAATGATCAGTTGGAATACATGGATTGCTCTCTTTCTAGGCTGCTGTTTTAAAGTAGTTTCTCACTAATACAACAACCACCAAAAGGAACTGTAACTTGTTCTTTTATCTACCCAGAAAAGTCTCTGCAAGAAAGCTTTAGGGTAGGATTGAGCCACGTAGAGAGAGTAAACCAGCAAAGGGGTTTGCAGCTGGCTAATTATTTGTAATTGAGCCAGGCACAAGTGCACGTGAGCTCTAGAAGGAAACTTCTTCTTTGTGTGTGTGAATAGAAGAAAGTTATCCTTGATAAAGAACAGTTTTTTTTGTTACTTTTGGGTTTGTTTTTGCCTTTTGGAGCACTGCTAAGAAGGTCATTAGCAGGGGCCATCAAAAAGACCTTTTCTGTTTCCCATCAAGATCTTTATTGATTTATTGCTTAAGAAGTTCAGTTACCTTATAACATGTTTTGTTTTTCCTGAGTACAATACTTGGAGCAAGTGTCCTTTTGTGTTAACCCCATGAATAAAATCTGTTTTTCTTTGCTTACACTCGAGCATCACAACTCATTATTTTGTGAACGGCTGATTCTGGTAGGCATGAACTACAACTCCCACACTCCTTTGCAAGTCATAATAATATTTTGCCTTTGCCAAGACTGTGGACATTCACAACCAGCACCCCCGTTTACACATGCTGTTCATTAATTTATAGACTTCTATCATATCTCCCCTCAGACGTCTCTTTTCCAGGTTAAAGAGCCCTAACCTTTTTAGCCTTTCTTCATAGGAGTATCCTTCCATCCCCTTTACCATTTTGGTGGCTCTTCTCTGAACCTTTTCTAATAGCGCTATATCCTTTTTAAGATACGGCGACCAGAACTGCACACAATAGTCAAGGTGCGGTCGCACCATGGAACGATACAGAGGCATTATAATATCCTTTGTTTTATTTTCCATTCTTTTCCTTATGATACCTAGCATTCTATTTGCTCTCTTGGCCACCACTGCACACTGGGCGGAGGGTTTTAACATGTTATCCACGATGACGCCTAAACCTTTTTCCTTGGTGGTGGTTCCCAATGTGGAACCTTGCATCGTGTAACCATACTTTGGGTTTTTCTTTCCTAGGTGCATAACTTTGCACTTGTCCACATTAAATTTCATCTGCCATTTGGATGCCCAGTCTTCCAATTTATCAAGATCCTCTTGCAATTTTCCATAATCCTCTTAGGTTTTAACAACTTTAAATAGTTTTGTGTCATCTGCAAATTTGATAACCTCACTCGTTATTCCTTTTTCCAGGTCATTTATGAATATGCCAAAAATCTGCGGACCAAGCACAGATACCTGGGGTACTCCATTATTCACCTTTTTCCATTGAGAAAATTAGCCATTTAGCCCAACCCTCTGCTTTCTATCTTTTAACCAATTCCTGATCCACAGTAGTACACTGCCTCCTATCCCATGACTCTTTAGTTTTGTCAAAAGTCTCTGATGAGGGACCTTGTCAAAGGCTTTCTAAAAGTCCAGATACACTATATCAACCGACTCACCTTTGTCCACCTGTTTATTCACACTTTCAAAAAAACATAACAGATTAGTAAGACAAGATCTTCCTTGTCTAAAGTCATGTTGGCTGTCTCCCATTAGGCCATGTCTATCTACATGCTGAGTAATTTTATTCTTTATGATGGTTTCTACCGTATGATGGTCACCGTATCTTAAAAAGGATATAGTTGGTTCTACAAATAGAGTATCCCAGTTATCCAAGTTCTTAAACTGTTATCTGTAAACTCATACTTGTTAAATGTACTGAGATGTTTTTGTTCCATGTAAACTGCGCTGATGCCGAATAGTGCAGTATAAAAGAAACTTTTAATAAATAAATAGTGATTTTAGAAAAGGTTCAGAGAAGAGCCACCAAAATGGTAAAAGGGATGGAAGGATACTCCTATGAAGAAAGGCTAAAAAGGTTAGGGCTCTTTAACCTGGAAAAGAGACGGCTGAGGGGAGATATGATAGAAGTTTATAAATTAATGAACGGAGTGGAACGGGTAAACGTAGATCGATTGTTTACCTTATCAGAATATAGAAAGACTAGGGGACATGCAATGAAGCTACAGGGTAAACTATTTAAGACAAATAAGAGAAAATATTTTTTCACTCAACGTGTAATCAAACTCTGGAATTTGTTACCGGAAGATGTAGTAAAAGGTGTTAGTGTAGCTGGGTTTAAAAAAAGGTTTGGTCAAGTTCCTGGAGGAAAGGTCCATAAACCATTATTAAGAAGGGACCCAGGATCTCACTGCTTGACCCAATACAAGCATTGTGGAACCTGTGTCTTTTGGGGAAACTGCTAGGTACGTATGACTTAGAATGGCCACTGTTGGAAACAGGATTCTGGACTTGATGGACCTTGGTCTGACTCAGCATGGTATATCTTATGTTCTTATGTTATGTTCAGGTGAGGGGTTTCTGTTTATTAATAGGTGCTTTTTCTGGAAATTTTACCTCTCTGCCCACTTGTGAAGCGATAGAGGATAATTTTATAACTAGCTCTGTAACCGGATGCAGCAAGTATGCATGGAAAACATGGTAATTTGTATTAAGTACACGAGGCATGTTTCTGATGGGCCAGTAAGGGTTTTGCACCTAGTGTGTGGCACATGCCAAAATGCAAATCCTGTGTGGCAAATGTCTACCGAGAAAACATTTTGTCTGTGTTGGCCTGCAACCTAATTCTTACTAAAAATAACTGAGGAGCCTGCAGAATGCCAGGATGCCAAAAAAGAAGGGAAATGTTAAAAAGAAAACTATAAATCCTTTCTAAGTGGCAGAAATAGGAGGTGTTACCAAGGCTAAAAAGGCCAAGGTCACTGTAACCTGAGAAAGGAACTACTGCCGAGCTGTAGAAGTATGGGGAAGGGCATATTAGCAGTCCTGCTAACCACCTTAATCAGTGAGTGGAATTTTCAGCGGCTCCTAACTGTATTGTGCTGCTAAATATCCTCGCCTAACGCCACTAAACACCCTGAAGCTAAATCGCATAGCATGGGGTGTTCTGGGCACAGCACGGAAGTTAGCAGCGCTATTCAGCTGCTGACTGGTTAAATTTAAGTCAGCGCTATCTGGGCACACCAGATATTCAACGTCGGTGGCCGGATATGTCCCTGGTCTTAATTTGAAGCAGTGACAGCCACTGGATATTGGCCCCTAAGTTGTCAATGGCAAACCAAACCAAATTGAAGGCAGCTATGGATCCCCTGCTAAGTGGGAGCTCTAGCACATGAATAATAAATGCTTTGCAATTTTTCCAGAAAGTCTGGAACTTGAATAGTGAGTTCATCAGCCCATGTGGTGGCCACATGTCCATGTGTGCAACTGGCTGATCTGCTGGTCTTCAGAGAATACAAAGGACATACTGTAGAAAGAGAGAGATTTCGTGCTGTACAACTTTTACATTCTCCAACAACTCAAGTGTACATGATGATAAAATGCAAGGTAATCCAACACCTATGAATGTGGCTGACCTAAAGCATTCAGATAAAATTACTTGGAAACGATTTCAAGATACTACTAATTAGAATAAAGACAGGTAAAATTGTAAATACAAGCTAGGGACTACTTCTCACGTGCACAGTTTTTACTTGTTTCATCACAGTGCATTAATGCAGTAGTGTCAGTAAGGTGTTTTTCTCTGCATACATTATTCTTTGTGGCTTTGTGGCAGAGAGAGGAAGACAGGCATCTGTATTTGGAAAAACTTAAGAGAAGATAGCAAAGTAGTCAAGAAGGCAAAGATTCAAAAGGAGGAGGAAATAGCCAATGCAATTAAATGGGGGGATAAGACATTTTTCAGATATATTAGTGAGAAGAGGAAGGGCAAGAGTGGTATTGTCAGACTCAAGGGTGCAGGGGAGGAATATGTAGAAGCTGATAAGGATAAAGCGGAATTGCGTAACAAATATTTTTGTTCTGTGTTCACAGATGAAGAACCAGGAGCAGGACCTCAGAAAACACCCACAAATAGGAAAAGAAGCAAAGGACATCTTGAACAATTTTCAAAAGACTGTGTTCGTGAGAAACTATCTCAACTTAAAGTAGACAAAGCGATGGGACCGGATGGGATACACCCGAGAATACTGAGGGAACTTGGGGACGTTCTAGCAGCTCTACTGACTGACCTTTTCAAAGCCTCGGAGTCGGGAGTGGTGCCAAAGGACTGGAGAGAGGCTCATGTGGTGCCTTTACACAAAAGCGGAAGGATGTGGTTGAAAACTACAGGCCGGTTAGTTTTACTTCGGTGGTGAGTAAATTATTGGAAACGCTGCTGAAAGAGAAAATAGTGAGGTTTCTGGAGTCCAGCGGATTACAGGATCCGAGGTAGCATGGATTCACCAGAGGCAGGTCTTGTCAGACAAATCTGATTGATTTATTTAACTGGGTGACCAGGGAGTTGGACTGAGGGAGAGCCCTAGATGTGGTGTATTTAGATTTCGGTAAAGCCTTTGACACTGTTCCTCACAGGCGACTTAGAAACAAACTGAGCACCCTAGGGATGGATCCTAAAGTTACTGCTTGGGTTAGAAATTGGTTGGGTGGGAGGCGACAAAGAGTACAGGTAAATGGAGCTCACTCTGAGGAGAAGGATGTTATCAGTGGTGTGCCCCAGGGATCTGTCCTTGGTCCGATTCTTTTTAACATCTTTGTTAGTGATATAGCGGAAGGGCTGTCAGGTAAGGTTTGCCTCTTTGCGGATGATGATACCAAAATCTGCAATAGAGTAGACACCCAGGAAGGGGTAGATAACATGAGGAGGGATCTAGCTAAGCTTGAAGAATGGTCTAGAATTTGGCAGCTGGGATTTAATGTTAAAAAATGTAAGGTCATGCATTTGGGCTGCAGCAATCCAAGGGAGCAATATAGTATAGGGAGTGAAGTACTTTTGTCCACTAAAGAAGAACGGGACCTAGGCGTGGTTGTGTCTGATGATCTTAAAGTAGCTAAACAGGTAGAAAAGGCGACGGCAAAAGCTAGAAGGATGCTTGGGTGCATACAGAGAGGAATGGCTAGCAGAAAAAAGGAGGTGATAATGCCTCTGTATCAGTCTTTGGTGCGACCTCATTTGGAGTATAGTGTGCAATTCTGGAGACCGCACCTTCAAAAGGATGTGAACAGGATGGAGTCGGTGCAGAGGGTGGCTACTAAAATGATTAGTGGTCTTCATTATAAAGCATATGAGGACAGACTGAAGGAGCTTAATATGTACACCTTAGAGGAAAGGCGGGATAGAGGTGATATGATTGAGATGTTTAAATACCTCCGTGGCATAAATGTTCAGGGAGAGAGCCTCTTTCAATTGAAAGCAAATTCTGCTACGAGGGGACATGAGATGAGGGTGAAGGGAGATAGATTCAGGAGTGATATGCGGAAATATTTCTTTACAGAAAGAGTAGTGGATCCGTGGAATAGTCTCCCAGTGGAGGTGGTAGAGATGAGGACAGTAACTGAATTCAAAAAAGCATAGGACAAACACAGATGATCTCTAAAGGTAAAAAGGGGACTGTTGTAGTTGTTATGGAAGGACAGACTAGATAGTTCATGTGGTCTTTTTCTGTTGTCATATTTCTATGTTTCTATGGTTCAAAAATCTGAAAGTAGGTCAGTGAACTTAGTTAAGCTGATTCCAAATGGCTGGAAGGGACAACGGTTCATTGGCTCGTGCCATGACTGATATGCTTTATCCAGGGGCGGGGGGGAGGGGGCGCCATCTCACCCTTCGCCTCAGGCAGCAGATTGCCTTGAGCCACCCCTGACTATTATTTATGATGCAGACATAACCTTAGTTTGGAGGCTTTTCCTGCTCTAGACTTTGGCATGCATGCTTACAGCAGAACTGTGTTTTTCACAAGGTCAAGGAGCATGCTCCAGCCTGGTTTCAAGCTCTTTCTCTTCAGAGAGAATGTACATTACACATGTGGAATCAATACCTGGACATAGTTGTTCTCTTGCTGCAGGGAATTGCTGGAGAGCACCTTGTTAATAGTCAGTCGCTTTGTTTCCAGACCTGAATTAAAACAAAGATGTTGATAGCTTTTTCAGAAAATGCATTCATCTAGGAGAGAAAACCATAAGAAATCAATAACAAGAAAAATAAGGCAAGGAACACCGAACCAAAGAAAGATGTCCCAGCCACACAAAGCAGTCATTTAATTATACCCTCCTACCGCCTGACAATTTCTAAATGACAGCATAATGACAAAGGAACAGCAAAAGTCACTGCGCCTTTTCCTTATCAAGAATCCACCTTTCCAAATCCAAAAATGACAAAAGACAAACCTGTCATATCCAAGAGATACTAAGGGGTATGTTTACTAAACCATCCTAATGTTACTGGCACTAGTTGCAGCGATAATGTGAAGAATGCCATATAAGGAGTGGGCGTTCCAGTCCTAAGGTAGCAAGAATATGTATCGCGCCATAGTGGGCGCTGTGGCACGTTAACGCATGTTAACCCTAAGTACATGCCTGCGCAGTATTAGAAGCTATAACGATGTAGCCCACTAGTTACTGCAATGACTGTGGAGGCAGAGGTCATGGGTTTGATCCCACAGTGGTGTAATCTAAAATGGCTGTCTGAGGCATTTTCTTTTAATTTAAATCAGTGCTGCCAGCAAAACACCCTCACAGTGCCGTAACCTAAGGTGCCTCATAAGGTGCCCCATAGGTCACATTATAAAGTGCCCTGTCTGCCAAGGCACCCTATAATGTGCCCTATAGGGCACTGTATAGGGTGCCTTACAGGGCGCCTATGAGGCACCTTAGGCTACAGCACTGTGAGGGTGTTTCTGCTGGCAGCACTGATTTAAATTAAAAGAAAATGCCTCAGACAGCCTTTTTAGATTACATCACTGCAGGATTGAACCCATGACCTCTGTCTCCACAGTCATTGAAGTAACCAGTAGGCTACATCTCTATAGCTGCTACCACACTGCTGGCTGGCTACAGAAAGACTGCAGGTCACCACACAAACTGTCTGCTGTGGTTACCAGGATAGGGTAAACTCACCCGTACCCATGATGCACTGCACATGCAGATCAGCAGTCTACAGCTGATCACATAATGGGGCATGCACCCCCACAGCACCTAGGCCTGGTAGGGGGAACTGACCATGTGTGTTACTGGCACAGAGTAGCTACAGACCGTGACATTGTGCGGATCCTGTGCTCACCCTGAGGGTGAGGTGGGGCACCCAGCACCAAGTCCGCAGCACCTGGCTTGGCAGAGATAGGCTATGCTGCAGGTCCCTATCAGTGCCAGTGTGTGATAGGTAGTCCTTGCAGACACACCTAGGATACACCTGTGTCCATCTGTATTTCCCAGTCACGTCTAGCCCTTGTGGACTATGATGTACCCAGAATAGTGCATATCCTGTGTGGGTGCCATGGTCACATGTTATAGGTGAAGGGGGGTGTTAGGACCCAAAAGCAGATTATGTAGCACCACCCAACCCGCCCTCTGTGGCTCAGGGTGGGGGGGACAGGATCTCCCACCAACAGATCCATATTGTACATCTCTGCAATGGTGGCAGTAGAGGGTACCATCAACCTCAATCCTGCTGGGGAACAGGCACCCTACAGGGCAGTCAATGCAGATATGTACGCATCACATAAGGCAATGGTAGACAGGCAGAATGCTGGAGAAACTCAGCTGCCCCCCAACACTATCTGACATTCACCAGCAGAGGGCACAGTCAGTCTCCACCCACTGCAACCTGCAAGACGTTCCAGCCATACACATGCTAACTGCAGACAGTCTGCTAGCTAGTACATAGTGCATGCTCCTGGAGGAACTGTACGCACCCAAAATTGGGATGTGTGAGCACACACACACACCAAGAAGATATGTCAGTGATTGGGCCCCAGAAAAGAGAACCCATAAATACCACTTGAGAAAAATGCTGCATAGCACTATGGGGGAACCTAGCCATGCCTTGGTCACTGCTCAGTCAGGGTGAGAGTGACCTCCCAGCATGACATGCTGTGGCCACCCTGTCCGTGCAGGTGGTGGTCAGGCACTACAATGTCCCAGCCATTGCCCTATACCCTGTGCAGATGCATCCTGCCCAGGCCACCCTGTCTGGCCCATACCCACAGTACCTTGCTCCTCATTATGCACATTGGCAGGCTAACACTGGAAACACTGCAAGCAGTGTGGGCTCAGTAAGGTGTAGGCAGCCATAACACACTGGATAGAGAGACACACACTCCCACACCTATGCCAGCATTGTGCAAATATAGAGGTTTGTGGCAGCCCTGGCTGCCACACCAGTCCTGGGCACAGTGCAGGCATTGCTATGGTACGCAAAACTGTTGGGGTCACTCCCCGGGGTGGTAAACACTGTCAGAATCAATAACTGAAACACACTCCACAGATATCAGAAAGGTTGCTATGATGAATCTCAATCAAAAAATCGTGTTTAACTTAGGATTTGTTATCTGACATTAATCATAGCAACCTTTTGATATATGTGGAATGTGTTCCCAAGTTTAGGATGGCATTGCTAAGGTATGCAGGTGCCAGTACTGGGAGATGCTGCTCCACGCAGGGCCCAACAGCCTGACTCTCCATGAGGCATTGGATAGTGGAGCCTGTGGGTGTGGGTGTTTGTACCCCTGTTGGCATCTGCTCTAGGGCTTAGTTTCCCATACCCGGGCCTGGTGGGCCAAACACTGTTCAGGTTTTCATGCTGTCCCTAATGAATATGCATGAGATACATTTGCATACAATGGTGGCGGCGCATACAAATGCAGCACAGGCATATTTATTAGGGACAGCATGAAACCTGAATGGTGTTTGGACCTCCAGGACTGCAATTGGGAAACTCTGCTCTAAGGATTGCACATGTTTATGGTGTCTGTGCTCTGAAGGGCAAAATATAGGCGTTTCAGGCATGTTTATTTGATCAGCAATAAAGGTTCCGTCTTTATTACCACGGTTTAGTACTGGGTAAAATATGGGGACAGGGTTGGCAGGAGCCACAGCTGGGACTTGAAATTGTGACCTTCTGCTCCTGAACACACTGGCTGTGTGTACTGCACCAAACTGTTGCCACAGGGGCAGATCATTCCCTGGGGATACCATGACTGTTTGTCAGACAGACCTTGTCTGTTGCAGTGCACGGCACCCACCTAAACAGGGCTTGGCCGTGGTCTGATGTGGGCAGATGCCACTGCCCCCTCCGCCACCATGCTGACATGCCCTTATGCCAGTGGTGCGTAGTCCCAGGCCATCCAGTGTGTCGATAGGCAGCTGCCTATGGTGTTGGTTCTCGGGTAGGGGTGCCTACATGGACATGAGCGCTTCTCCCCCGCACCGCCTGCCAATTTTATGTGCCCTT
Source organism: Ichthyophis bannanicus (assembly GCA_033557465.1). Taxonomy (NCBI): domain Eukaryota; kingdom Metazoa; phylum Chordata; class Amphibia; order Gymnophiona; family Ichthyophiidae; genus Ichthyophis; species Ichthyophis bannanicus. The sequence goes on along the minus strand of CM066042.1, from coordinate 6,854,399 downwards.
GGGAGTACCTGCTGGGTAATATCCCCTGTGACACTGTGGGACACACACTCATGCCCATGTTGGACCCTCGTCAATTGCTGTCTTGCTGCTTTACAGTTTCGGCATTCCTATGTGCCACCTAGGCATCTGCCTACTCCGCACTGTACCCCAGCTGGACCACAGCATGTGCCGCCTGTAGCCCCCTGTATCCCATTTACAGCATCAGTACAGTTGCCGTTTCCTACGTGCCCACTCTGCTGTTGCTGCACATGTGCACGCCATAACAAACCTGCCCAATATAAATGACAAAAACCCCTGATCACCGCTATTTCAATGTGAGATCATTCACTTTGTAGGGGGACAGAGCATAGACCCTTCCAAACATGATATCTTCCTTTTTACGCTTTGTCAGTAGTGTTGCTTTATGTTTATCATTAATATCACTATTGGCCAGCTTGGTTATTGGGATTTCAAATATGGTTTTGGTCATTTTATATGTTTATTTGCCTTTTTGGTTCCTGCACATGTATCACTACTATCACTTTTCTGGGTTTCCCTGCCTTTGCTGTAAATTGCTGACTGAAATGGTTTCTCTCTCCTGCAAATGTGCCTTTAGCGCGAGGTTTTCACTGGCGCTAATTTTCAGACCTTCATTTCACAGCGTTAGTGTGCATGGAGCCTCTCCCCACCCACTCTCCACCCATTGACACCTATCTCCGCCCTCTGAGGAGCCTTACTCCACCCTTCAGACTCGGCTTTCTCAGTGTTAGTGTGCCTTAGCGCTGCTGCCGACGTTATCACGATATACGTTACATTATCACGCGATAACATTACGTATCACGCGATAACGTCGGTGCTGCTACGTTAAGACGGTTTAGTAAACATACTCCTAAGCATTTACAAGGGTAGCACAAGAAAAAAGTAGCGCGTAAGGCAAGAGTTCTAGACTTAAGAGCAAGAAAGGGCTTCCTATGTGCTTGTGTTGAGCGAGATATATCAGGAAAAATAGAGACCTTATCACCATAATAGAGACTTTCCCTTTTCCAAAAATAAGCTTTAAGAATAGAGACTTTATCTTCTTCAGAAACCAAAGTTACTAATAATGTAGCTCTAGTGGAAATAATATCTTGAGTGTCTTCCAAGAAGGCAGTCAAGTTTAAACCCATTTTTATCTTCAAGAACAGCTACTTCCCCTTCCCCAACACCTGGAGAAACAATTTTTGAGGAAATATAATAACATTTAGCAAACACTATAGCATCGGCAGTGGAGAAGAACATCTTTTAAATATTTCCTAAACAGTATTGATGGAGATAATAAACTACTAGAAGGAAAATTTAAAACTCTCAAATTCTTAGAGTTAGCCATATTCTCTAAATTCTTAAGTTTTTGACACATAATAGAACTTTCTTTCATGGTAGCAGACTGGAATAAAGAAAAGCCAGTCTGCTACCATGAAAAAGCCTAGTGGTTGGGGCAAGGTACTTTGGGCCGGAAGGTCGGGGGTTCAAATCCCACTAGAGGACAGCAACCTTGGGCCGGAAGGACTGGGGTTTCTAGTCCCACAGGTGCTCCTTGTGGTCTTGGGCAAGCCACTTAACCCTCCATAGCCCATGTTCCTTGTAAAATAGTTCTCTGTGTGCTGTGCTTTCCTGTCTAATCAATGTGTTTATACCTCAAAAATTTCCTGTCATGATTTGACAATTTCCAATCTGTAATCAAAACCGCTGCTGATCGCTGGAAGTAGCGGTATACAAATGTATACTAAATAAATAAATAAATAAACCTGCGTATCTATACTCGAAATAGATGAATGCAAAGTTCCAATCTGACTATCAAGATTCTGAAATTTAATAACAGTGTCCCTAGTAAATTGACATAAAGCGGGAACAGCCTCAGCAAGAATCCTTTCAGTACGATTGACTACTTGCCAAATATCCAGAAGAGAGATAGAGGAGACTTGTGAGTCACCAGGAGGAACGGAGGGCTCCGACCAAGAAACCATTTTGGGGAGCACAACTTCCTTCTATGAACTCTAAACACTGGATTGAGGCACAGCAGACAATTAAAAAAAAACAGGTGGAAGAAGAGGGGTATGCTCAGGAGAGCTAAGACTCGGCCCCTCCAGCGAGAGGTCAAAAGGAACAGTACCTGGTGTTGTTAAGACTGGTGTAGATATTACATGCTTGTCCATAGGGCCACCAGTAGACACAGCTATGAGAGTTTTCTTTTTCCTTTTACCACCGGGCCTCGCCACTTCACAGATCTATAAATGCTCCCAATGTACTCCTAAGAGGCTCACAAGGGGCATACGTCCCCCTTGGAAAACACCCCTTAGAAAATGCACCAACAAGCGCTGATGGCTAAGCGCTGTAAAGGACTCTAGATATATTAAGGAGCCTCAAAATGATGTCAGCAGTGACTGCCCCGCATGGGCTGGCTCTCTCCAGCACCAGCTGTTCTCACTCTCCACAGCGTGTGAAACTGCAGGCAATACTCCCAAGAAACAGCTCCGTGCACAGATCCTTTATGGAGTCTCAAAATGACGTCAGCAGTGACTGCCCCGCACGGGCCGGCTCTCTCCAGCACCAGCTGTTCTCACTCTCCACTCTCCACAGCGTGTGAAACTGCAGGCAACACTCCCCGTGGCTAGTGCTTGTAAAGCACATAGCCATCGTCGATGAATACTAACACCGGATATTCAATGCCGGAGCCATATCTGGCCACAGGCATTGAATATCTGGGTTGCTGCACAGCTTGGAGGCCAACCAGGCAGCGGCAATATTGAGCTGCTGCTGCCTCCACTCCATACAGGAACGCCCATGACACACCCTGGTGCTAACCGTGTGGCACTGGGGAGTGAACAGTGGCACTCAGATATCCAGTGGCACTAACATGGTTAATACCACTTAATATCCCACTAAGCGTCATTTACACGATTTGCATGTATGCAAACTGTGGAAATGCCTTTGAATATCCCCCCTTAGATTTTATTGTGAGAGTGGGTATACATATGTTGTTGTTGGCAAGTGCTGTCGAGTCGATGTCAACTTACGGCGACCCTCTGGATAGTTGTTTTAAACTGTGTTCAGTCTTCAGTCAGGCGGCTTATTGTTGAAAGTGTGACACCCATAGCTGCTGTTATTGCATTGATCCATCTCATTTCTGGCCTTCCTTCTTTTGCATTTTCTCTAATGATCTCTCTCATCGCATGATGTGTCCAAAGTATGAAAGTTAAAGTCTTGTCATCTGAGCTTCTAAAGAAAGTTTAGGTTTGATCTCCTCTAGTACTGACTGGTTTCTTCTTTGGGCAGTCTAAGGTACACACAGTATTTGTTACCAGCATCATAATTCAAAAGCATCAGTTTTCTTCCTATCTTTTTCACTATCCAACTTTCGCATTCATATGCTGTTATTGAAAATACCATGGCTTCAACAAGTCAAATCTTTGCATGAAGAGAGACATCTCTGCTCTTGAGAATCTTGTCTATGCCTTCATAGCCATTCTGCCAAGAGCAATGTGTCATCTAATTTCTTGACTGCTTGTTGTTTCTTTATTGATAGTTGATCCAAGTAGCTTAACAAATGTCCACTATTTCAATTTCTTCTCCATCAACGATGAATTATTGATTTTGCCAGCTTTTGGGATCTTTCGCTTCTTTACATTAAGGTGCAGGCCCATTTTAAGACTATGGGGTATGTTTACTAAACTGCGGTGTTGTCATTTGCGTTTGTTTCCGCGGTAAAGGTACAGATGCCCATATAAAGGTGCGGGCAGGGCATCAGTAAGGCAAGCCATCAGGTAACGCTCCTTATAAGGCACGTTAGAGGGCACTGTTATTAGGCACAGTACAAGGCACGTTATAAGGCACCTTATTAGGTACCTTATTAAGCACAGTACAAGGCACGTGCCTTAACGTGCCTTGTAACGTGCCCAATAAGGTGCCTTGTAACGCCTTATAAGGATTGTAGGCAACTGTGGTGAGGGTACTATGGGCTGGCAGCATGGATCTTCAAAGATATGACTGTCACAGGCAAGCAAGATATCTGCCTTGGACAGGAGGGAACAATGAGGAATTGAACCCATGACCTCCACCTAGAACGTCAGTGCACTAACCAGTAGGCTATACCTCTATGGCCTGTTGCACAGCAATGGCTGGATACAGAAGGACTGCAGGTCACTGCACAAACCGTCTGCTCTGTGTGCCAGGATAGGGTAACCTCACCAGCACCCATGATGCATTGCACATGTAGAACAGCAGCCTACAACTGACCATCAAATGGGGTCTGCACCTCTCCGGTACTGCAGCATGTTAAGACAGACTGACAGTGCGTGATACTGGCACAAAGTAGCTACAGACCATGCCATTGTGCAGGTTCCGTGTTCACCCTGAGGGATAGGATGGGCGCCCAGCACTAGGTCAACAGTACATGTGGTGCTAGAGATAGGTTTTGCTGCACATCCCCAGCACTGCCAGTGTGTGACAGGTATTTCCAGCAGTGCAACCGAAGGTACATCTGTTCCAGCTGTGGTCTGCAGTCACATGTGGGTCTGGACACCACCTAGATTAGTGTGTACCTGTTATCAGGGCAGTGGGGTATCTAGACTCGCATGAGGGTGATGCAGCACTGCCACTATGGGTCTAAGTGGTATGTGCTATATACCCCCAAGGGGCCCTCAATCCCCCCTTTTGTAGATGAGGGTGTGGTGGGACAGGTGCCTGCACCCTGCAGAATGGCTGCAGTACCAGCAACCACAGTCCTGCTGGCAGATGACAGCCCTCCAGGGCTGCTGGGCCAGTGCCATACCTATGACCATTGCATACCAGCAGTGATGCTTGGGGAAGGCTCAACTGCCCCATGCCACGGTCTGCCATTCATCAACAGACAGCACAGTCAGTGCACCTGCAGCATCCTACAAGGTGTTCCCACCCCACACAGGCAAACTGCAGACAGCCCACTAACCAGTCCATAGTGCATGTTCACAAGGGAACCCTGTGCACCCAGAGGTGGGATGCACAGCACAGACACCAAGCAGGTATCTCCGTGATTGGGCTCCGGAACTAGGAACACACAGGTATCACTGGAAACAAATAATGTGTGACACTATGTGGGAACATAGACATGCCATGGTCACTGCTCGGTCAGAGTGAGAGTGACTCCCAATGTGACATGCTGTGGCCACCCTATTCATGCAGGTGGTGGTTGAGCACTACAGTGTCCCAGCCATTGCCCTCCACCCTGTGCAGATGCATCCTGGCCAATCCGCCCTGTCTGGGCCATACCCACAATACCTTGCTCCTCATTATGCACATTTGCAGGCCAACGCTAGAAGCAGTATGAACAATGTGGGCTCAGTGAGGTGTTGGCAGACACAAAACAATGGAGAGACATATGCACACTCCCACACCTATCTCAGCATTGTGCAGAGATGGAGGTGGTTGACAACCCTACCTGCTGCACTGGTTCTGATCACAGTGCCGACATTGCTAATCTGTGCAAGGGGTAGTAGTAGTGCTCTGGTGATAACTGCAGCTCTGTGCTGGAGCCAACAGCCTGACACTCCATGAAGCTGTGGATAGTGGAGCCCTTGCGAGTGGGTCTCCGTACCCCTGTGCAACACTGCTTTGGGGTTTGCCCATGTTGTTGTTGTGGCTGCATTGTGGGCTAAAACTATGGGGAGATGCTCTGCAGGATCCACAGATGGGACCTGAACCTCTGACCCTCTGCTCTTGGACATGCTGGCTGAGTGTACTGCACCACGCTGTTGCCATAGCAACATAATGGTCCCTGGGGCTATCATTACATTCCTCGGCCAGACCTCTTCTGTTGCACTGCACACCACATTCTGGTACAGGGCATGGCCTAGGTCCACTGTAGACGGGTGCCACTGCTCCCTCCATCACAATCACCCACCCCCTCTGCCATGCCACCATGACCATATGCTTTCGGTGCCAGTGGTGCTCCATCCCAGGCCATCCAGGGGGAACGTAGGCGGCTATCTAAGGTGTGGGTTCTGGGGTAGGGGTGCCTACATAGATGTCCATGCTTCCCCAGGCACCTCCTGTCAATGTTATGCGCCCCTTGGGGTGCTTGTTGGGTAATGTCTCCTGGATGTGACACTGTGGGCCACAGACTCATGGGCATTTCTGACCCTGGTCAGTTGCTCTCTTGCTGGTTTCCATTTTCTGAGTTCCTATGTGCCATCTCAGCAACCGCCTAGTCCACCCTGTGCCCCAGTAGCCCTCACTGCATGTCCCGCCTGCAGCCCCCATGCCCCATCACCATAGTGGCCTTTCATACCAGGGCACTACACTGTTGGTGCAAATGTATCACTACTATCACTTTTCTGGGGCTCCCTGGCTATGTTGTACATTGCTGACACAGAACTGGTTTCTCTCTCTTGCAAATGTGTGCTAACGCCAGGTTTTGAGTTGCATTAGGATTCAGCCCTTAATTTCTCCATGTTAGTGTAAAAGGGGCCTCTCCCCGCCTACTCCCTGCCCTTTGACCCCTTCTCTCCGCCCTCTCTCCATCCTTTTCTGGACTTACCGCGGCCGGGAACATTAAGGCACGTTACATAACACGCCTTAACGTAGCCGCTGCTACGTTACCGCAGTTTAGTAAACGTACCCCTATGTTCCTTGATCTTGAGAAGTAAATGTTTCAGATCATCTTAACTTTCACCCAGTAATGTGGTATCATCAGCTTAGTGAAGGTTGTTGACGAGTCTTCCACTAATCTTCACACCTCGGTTGTCTTTGTACAGTCCTGCTTCTCTGATGATTTGTTCTGTATATAAATTAAACAGGTAGGGAGAAAGTATGGAGTCTTGTCATACATCTTTGCTGATTTTAAACCATTCTGTTTCTCCTTGTTCTGTTCGACTGTTGCTTCTTGATCAATGTAAAGGTTGTGCAAGAGAAAGATCAGGCGTTCTGGTATACCCATGCTTCTTAATGTGGCCCAGAGTTTCTCATGGTTTACATAATCAAAAGCCTTGCTGTAGTCGATAAAACACATACAGATATCCTTTTGGTATTCTATTGTCTTTTCAAGGATCCATCTCACATCCGTGATGATGTCTCTCAATTTTTTGCCCTTTCCTGAACCCTGCTTGTACTTCAGATAATTCTCGTTCCAGGTATGGTTGTAGTTTTTGCTGAATAATATTGAGTAGAATCTTGCTGGCATGTGGAATCAGAGCGATTGTGTGATAATTTCCACAGTCAGTTGTATCACTTTTCTTTAGTATTGGTATAAACACAGATCTTTTCCAGTCAGTTGGCCATGTTGTCTTCTAAATTTCGTGGCAGAGCTTTGTAAGTATGGTAACAGCTGCATCAGATTCCTGTAATACCTCAATGGGAATGCTATCAATGGCCGGTGCTTTGTTCTTTGAAAAGGCTTTCAATGCTGCTTCGATTTCTTTCATTACCAATACTTCCTAATCATACTGTACAGGTTGAAAAGGCTGTCAGTACACTTGGGTTTTATCATATAATGACTCTGTACATTCTTTCCACCTTTTCTTGATCTTCTCAGCATCATTCAACATGGATCCTTGAGCATCTTGTAACATTCCAATTTGAGGCTGGAATTTTTTCTTTAACTCTCATAGCTTTAGGAAAGCCGATCTTGTTCTTCTTCTAATAGTTTCTGATTCAATTTCATTGCATACATCATTCTAGTACTTCTCCTTGTCTTGCCTTGCTGCATGTTGGAAATCTCTTGAGTTCTGCGATTGCCTCTCTTTTTCCTCTGGCTTGAGCTTCTCTACATTTCCGGGCAGTTTTCAGAGTTTCTTCAGTCATATTTTGGCCGTTTTTGCTTTTTTCACCTTTTGAAGAGGCTTCTCACTTTCTTCCAACACAACCTTCTTGTGTCATCCCATAACTCTCCTGGAGCTCTGTCATTTGTATCTAAAGCAGCAAATTGATTTCACAAGCAGTCTTTAAATTCCAGTGGTATATTCTCAAGGGCATATGTTCCTACATTCATGAGTAGCTTGCTCTTTTTCAAATTTAGCTTGAATTTGCATTCTAGTGGATGATGATCTGTACCACAGTCAGTTTCACATTTTGTCTTTGTTGATGTCACTGAGCTTTTCCATCTTTAACTTCCATAGATGTAGTCAATTTGATTTTTGTACAATCCATTGGGTGAAGTCCACTTGTGTTGCTGGAAGTTGTTTAAGAGGAATACATCATTAGTCTTGCAGAATTCTATCAGTCTATCCTGCTTCATTTCTGTTGCCAAGTCCATATTTTCCAACCACTATACCTTCTTCTTTACAACAGGAGAGGTTCTTCAGGACTGGAGAATGGCTGATGTCGTACCTCTACACAAAAGCGGTGACAGGGAAGAAGTGTCAAACTACAGGTCTGTGAGCCTTACCTCGGTGGCGGGAAAAGTCATGGAGGCACTCCTGAAAGAGTGAATAGTGAACTTTCTCAAAACCAACAGGTTGCAAGACCCGAGGCAACATGGTTTTACCGAAGGATGATCTTGCCAAACAAATCTGATTGAGTTCTTTGACTGGGTGACCAGGGAGCTAGATCAGGGGCATGCGATGGATGTCATCTACCTGGATTTCAGCAAAGCCTTTGATACTGTTCCTCATAGGAGGCTTATCAATAAACTCGGTAGCTTGGGGATGGATCCTAAGATAGTAAATTGGATCAGAAATTGGTTGACTGACAGATGACAGAGGGTGACGGTAAATGGAGCTCACTCGGATGAAGGGAAGGTGATTAGCGGGGTGCCCCAGGGGTCGGTCCTGGGCCCGGCCCTGTTCAATGTATTTGTGAGTGATATTGCTGAAGGACTGAATGGAAAAGTCTATCTTTTTGCAGATGATACGAAAATTTGCAACAGAGTGGACTCCCCCGAGGGAGTGGTTAACATGAGGAAAGATCTACAAAAGCTGGAAGAATGATCTAATGCTTGGCAATTAAGATTTAATGTGAAGAAGTGCAGAGTCATGTACCTGGGTAGCAGAAATCCAAGCGAAATGTATGCAATAGGGGCGAGAGGTTGGTGTGCACGGATCAGGAGAAAGACCTCGGTGTGATTATTTCTGAAGATCTCAAGGTGGCAAAAAAGTGCGATAAGGCAGTGGCAAAAGCCAGGAGGATGTTGGGCTGCATACAAAGAGGAATCACCAGCAGAAAGGAAGAGGTACTTATGCTACTGTACAAGTCACTGGTGAGGCCTCACTTGGAATACTGTGTTCAGTTTTGGAGATCGTATCTTACAAAAGACGTAAAAAGACTGGAAACTGGTCAGAGGAAGGTGACCAAAATGATTTGGAGCCTGCGTCAGAAGCCTTATGAGAAGAGACTTGAAGACCTAAACATGTACACTTTGGAGGAGAGGAGGGACAGGGGAGATATGATTCAGACCTTTAAATACTTAAAGGGAAATAACGAACAAACAAACCTCTTCCAAAGACGGGGAAGCTATAAAACTAGAGGGCATAACAGGAAGCTGCAAGGTGGTAAATTGAAAGGCAATGTCAGGAAATAGTTTTTCACAGAAAGGGTGGTGGATGCTTGGAATGCCCTCCTGATGGAAGTGGTGGGGGCAAACATGGTGACGGAATTCAAAATGGCATGGGACAGACACAGTGGATCCATTTACAGCAACAGGATAAAATCAAAATAAACTGAACCATCTAATTTCTCAACAAATAGGGGTGTCCTGCATGGAGTGGTGGGTTGTGATAAGGAAGCTTATCATAGCTCAGGAAGGAGCTATAGAAAAGGTGAAGTGACTGAACAAGCAACCTGTCAGTTCTGGTAGAAATAAGAAAACAGAATTTTCCCATAAAAGACTACCAGTCCCAGATTGCACCAGGTTTCCAACAGCCATTAGAGGAGCAGAAGTGGGGAAACGTGTGTTCAATCAGGAGGGCTATGAGGTAATCCCCAAGCACTCATCTCAAAGGGCAGGGCCTGATTCAGCACAGCTGCACTGTGCTAGGGTGGAGCACTCATCTAAGCAGAATAAAGGTAGAGTTTATTCTACAGAGAATTATCCTCAGATTCATCTTGGACATCTTCATGATCTTGGACAGCTCCATCATCTGGAGGATCATCAGAAGCAGAAGCCAGAGCAGACGGACAGAGAGAGCAAGACACACTTTGGAAGAAAGAAGAGAAAAGCATTTGGGAGGTCTAAAGGAGTCCATAGCAGTATGTATACTGGGAGGCATTCCCAAGGCAAGCCTACACCATTGGACTGGAGGAAGCCAGAGGAGTGGTGCTGCAGAGCTAGGAATCTCCAGACGGTACCTGTGAGGGAGACGGCTGCACTTGGAAGGGACCCTAGGACCCGTGCCAGAAGGTATGTGAAGAGAGATCCAGTGTCCAGGGATCCGGATTGGAAGGCTGGACATAAGAACTGGACTATATACTGGCCAGGCTATTTAGAGAGGAACTCTAACAGCAATGGAAGCTCAGGTATGAACACTGATCTATGCCCTAGCTATACCCTTGAAAGACAGCAGGGAAACAAGTATTCTCCTGAGAGTGCTCCATTGAGAAATTCCTCTGTGCCAATCCATGATATTGAACCCATGATTGTTGAAGAAGGGGGAGAGGTTATAGATACAGGCTGTGAATACATGGATTGCTCTCTGTCTAAACTCCTTTGGTAATTTTCTGTTACAAAGTACAACAACCATCACAAAGAAATACAAACTTGTTCTTTAATCTACTCAGAAAAGCTCCTGAGTAGGATTTGAGCCACGCAGCAGAAAGAAGCCAGCTAAAGGGTTTCAGCTGGGTAACTGCTAGCAATTGAGCCTTACCTAATTGCTTGTGAGCTCTGAGGGAATCACTTCTGAGTCTATGTGTGAAGATATAAGAAGTTAACCTGAAAAGAACAGTTTTTCCCTTCTTTGTGGGTTTTGCTTGTTGTTTGATGCACTGCTAAGAAAATATTAGCTAGAGCCTACAGAAAAGACCAGTTTGTTACCAACCAGGTCTTTATTCTTTTGATTTGATTGCCTGACAAGTTCAGCTGTTGTTTTCCTGATTTTGTTTTTCTAAGTTTAACACTGAAAGCAAGTATCCTGTTTTATGTGCTACCAAGCATATCTGTGTTGGGAGAAATAACACCATAAATAAATATCTTATTGGCTTTACACTCAAGCACAACTAATTATTGTGAGCGGCAGTGTCTGGTGTGAATGGACTGCATTTCCCACAATCCCTTGCAAATCATATTGATATATGCCTTTGCCAAGACTGTGAACATTCTCACCCAGGCACCCGTCTGACAGGGTTCACCCCTAAACAGGGACATGGGAAGGGGTGGCCTGCACGGAGTGGCAGGTGCACCTACTCTTGCCATCGTGCTGGGCAGACTAGATGGACCATGCTGGTCTTTATCTGCCATCATTTACTATGTTACTACTATGTTACTATGTTCTTTGTTGCCAACCTTTATGCTGCAGCCACCCATGACTCGCAGGATATCCTGTTTGCATGTTCTGTCCATTTCAGCTTGTACTTGTTCATAGAACTCATCAACATCTGAAGCTGTTATTGGGGCATATACTTGACTTATAGTTGTGTTGAATGGGCATTCCTCGTAGACGAACAGAAATTAAGCATTCATGGATTGAAATTGCATTTTATTACAGTTCTTGCAAGTTTCTTCTTAATTATAAATGCAACACCATTTCTTCTTTATCTTTCATTTCCAGCATAGTAGACCATGTGATCATTAGATGCAAAGTGCCCCATGCCAGTCCATTTCAGTACGCTGACACCCAACAGGTCGAGTTGTACATGTTCCATTTCATTCTTGACCATCTCTAACTTCCCTTGGTTCATGCTTCATATGTTCCATTTCCCAATATGTAAGACAGCTTTGCAGCATCTGACTCTCGTTTCATGCGCCACTACATCAGCAGTCAGAAATCCCAAGAGCTTTGATCCAACCACCTCATAAATGCTGGCTTTACTCTGAAAAGTCTTCAGCTCTTCCCTAGTAGCCATTTGAATACCTTCCAACCTGTCAGTCTCATCTTCCATTACGAAAGTGCAATTTGTTTTGTGGCTATCTGTTGGGTTTTGGTGGCAAGTTACGGAAGCATACTGACAGGCCTTACTTCTGTGCAGTAATTCTAGTGTTGTTGCCATTTGTCACAGAAATGTGATCCTCTGCTGCCAACACTGTCCCATTCTGCTGCTGCCCAGATGGGTGGTTTGTCTTGGTCTGGCACCTCAGCTGAGGCCTGCTCATCTTGGGTGTCCCTGCCATTAGTTAAGATACCGATAGCTTAGCCCTCAGCATCACTGATGCACAGAAGCCCTCACAGCATGACAAACTGCAAACCAAGTGAAGTGAGGGAGGCGCACACATATTTTCATTAAAAAGGACAAGTAAAGAAACCCATTGTGTAGTATATACCTATGTGGCATTTATGAGTGCGGGCTCAATTGGTAGAGTGTAATATTTTAAAATAATGTCCACATCTCATGTAAATCATGGCAAATGATTTTAGTCTTTTTTCTAATTTCCTCACCTTATCATTGTCTTTTTAAAATTAAATGTCATAGCACTAGGCTTTTTTTTTAGTGTTCTCCTGTCAGTGATTATAAAAAACAAACAAACTTTGATTGTATTGCAAAGTGGCTTCACCACCATTATTCCTCACAATGGGTCCCGCATTGTAGTCAAGACTAAATCTAAAGTCCTTTGCTCTCCCCATTGGTCCCAGGACCAGCTGTTCTATGAAGCAATCATTTATGGCATCCAGAAAGTTTACTTCCCTAGCATATCCTGATGAGACATTTATCGGATCAATATTGGGGTAATTGAAATATTCCATTATGATTACCAAATTTGTTAGCCTTCATAATTTCTGTTAGTATTTCAATGTGTCTTTCTTCATCTTGTCTATGTAGATGGTAGTACACCACAACCTCTATATTCTTTCCTATCACACAAGGAATTTCTCTCCATAAAGATTTTACGGTGCATTTTATTTCCTGCAGGACTTCTAGCCTGCTTAACTCTATAGAGAGTGATTTTATAACAGGGTGCCTAAGTTAGGTGGGCTAGAATACACCTATATTATGAAGACAGATAGGTAAACATAGATCGATTGTTTACGTTATCAGAATATAGAAAGACTAGGGGACATGCAATGAAGCTACAGGGTAAACTATTTAAGACTAATAAAAGAAAATATTTTTTCACTCAACGTGTAATCAAAATCTGGAATTTGTTACCGGAAGATGTAGTAAGGCCGGTAGTGTAGCTGGGTTTAAAAAGGTTTGGACAAGTTCCTGGAGGAAAGGTCCATAAACCATTATTAAGAAGTGACCGAAGATATCAATGCTTGACCCAGTACAAGCATTGTGAAACTTGTGTCTCTTGGGGAAACTGCTAGGTACATATGACCTAGATTGGCCACTGTTGGAAACAGAATACTGGGCTTGATGGACCTTGGTCTGACCCAGTATGGCATATCTTATGTTCTCTGCCTTTTATTTTCTTGCCCCTAGTCTCTGGAGCTCTCCTACTCAAAATTTAAAATTTCCCTCAAAACCCACCTATTTCAGCAAGCTTTTATCTTACCATAGATGCATGCAAATGCCTTTTATAATTATTCTGCTCTTGGCTTATTCTGAATGGTTCTGTTTGATCCATATGTTGACTCGCTCTCTCACCTTTTCTTCTCCGTAGTGAATGAGATCATCTTTCCCATCAATAACGGGAGTTCCTTTCCTTTTTCTGCTTTTTTAAAATTGTAAATCACCTTCCTGCCCTGAAGAGCAGTATATCAAGTTTTAATAAAGTAAACTAAACTTCGAAAATACTAATATAAATCCTGCAGAGATTGCAGCTACATTGCAGGCATGGACAATATACCTGTCCGAGAGCATGTGAATGTCTAGTGTGGACTACTGATGTATGCACAAATTAAAGTATTTTATAATCTGCAGATGCAATTTGCAACTCTGCCCACATCGTGCCCCTGGAAGTGCCTACAGTAAAAGCAAACGCTCACACGCCTTTGTACTAAATCAAAATCACACCAATATAAAGGTCAAATAAAACTAAAAAAAAAAAAGCTATACTCGTGAAGGGGCCATACTGGACTTGGTGCTTACCAATGGTGAAAGTGTTTCTGATGTTGTAGTGGGAGATCATTTTGCATCCAGTGATCACCAGATGGTGTGGCCCAGTATTAGGACTAGGGCTATTAGAATCCATTCCAAGGTGAGGATCTTAGACTTTAGGAAGACTAACTTTGCGAAGATGGGCCAATACCTCAGGGAGTCGTTAGTGGGATGGGAACAGCTGGGGGATGTAGAAAAACAGTGGGCAAAACTGAAATGGGGCATTTTAAGGGCAACCAACCTTTTTGTTAAAATGGTAAATAAAGGCAAAAGGAAAAGGAGACCGCTATGGTTTTCTAAGGAAGTAGCTGAAAAAGTGAAGAAAAAGAGGGAGGCCTTCATGAAATACAAGAGATCACAGAGAGAGGAAGACAGGCATCTGTATGTGAAAAAACTTAGAGAAGCTAGCAAAGTAGTCAAGAAGGCAAAGATTCAAAAGGAGGAGGAAATAGCCAATGCAATTAAATAGGGGGATAAGACATTTTTCAGATATATTAGTGAGAAGAGGAAGGGCAAAAGTGGTATTGTCAGACTCAAGGGTGAAGGGGGGGGGGGAATATGTAGAAGCTGATAAGGATAAAGCGGAATTGCTTAACAAATATTTTTGTTCTGTGTTTACAGATGAAGAACCAGGAGCAGGACCTCAGAAAACACCCACAAATAGGAACAGAAGCAAGGGACATCTTGAACAATTTTCAGAAGACTGTGTTCGGGAGAAACTAGCTCAACTTAAAGTAGACAAAGTGATGGGAGCGGATGGGATACACCCTAGAATACTGAGGGAACTTGGGGACGTTCTAGCAACTCCACTGACTGACCTTTTCAATGCCTCGTTGGAGTCGGAAGTGGTGCCAAAGGACTGGAGAGAGGCTCATGTGGTGCCTTTACACAAAAGCGGAAGTAAGGTTGTGGTTGAAAACTACAGGCTGGTTAGTTTAACTTCGGTGGTGAGCAAATTATTGGAAACGCTGCTGAAAGAGAAAATAGTGAGGTTTCTGGAGTCCAGCGGATTACAGGATCCGAGGCAGCATGGATTCATCAGAGGCAGGTCTTGTCAGACAAACCTGATTGATTTCTTTGACTGGGTGACCAGGGAGTTGGACCAAGGGAGAGCTCTAGATGTGGTGTATTTAGATTTCAGTAAAGCCTTTGACACTGTTCCTCACAGGCGACTTATAAACAAACTGAGCACCCTAGGGATGGACCCTAAAGTTACTGCTTGGGTTAGAAATTGGTTGGGTGGGAGGCGACAAAGAGTACAAGTAAATGGAGCTCACTCTGTGGAGAAGGATGTTACCAGTGATGTGCCCCAGGGATCTGTCCTTGGTCCAATTCTTTTTAACATCTTTGTTAGTGATATAGCGGAAGGGCTGTCGGGTAAGGTTTGCCTCTTTGCAGATGATACCAAAATCTGCAATAGAGTAGACACCCAGGAAGGTGTAGATAACATGAGGAGGGATCTAGCTAAGCTTGAAGAATGGTGTAGAATTTGGCAGCTGGGATTTAATGTTAAAAAATGTAAGGTCATGCATTTGGGCTGCAGCAATCCAAGGGAGCAATACAGGAGGGAGTATAGGAGGTGAAGTACTTTTGTCCACTAAAGAAGAGCAGGACCTAGGCGTGGTTGTGTCTGATGATCTTAAAATAGCTAAACAGGTAGAAAAGGCAACGGCAAAAGCTAGAAGGATGCTTGGGTGCATATGGAGAGGAATGGCTAGCAGAAAAAAGGAGATGATAATGCCTCTGTATAAGTCTTTGGTGTGACCTCATTTGGAGTATAGTGTGCAATTCTGGAGACTGCACCTTCAAAAGGATGTGAACAGGATGGAGTCGGTGCAGAGGGTGGCTACTAAAATGATTAGTGGGCTTCATTATAAAGCATATGAGGACAGCCTTAAGGACTTAAAAGGAAAGGCGGGATAGAAGTGATATGATTGAGATGTTTAAATACCTCCGTGGCATAAATGTTCAGGGAGAGAGCCTCTTTCAATTGAAAGCAAGTTCTGCTACGAGGGGACATGGGATGAGGGTGAAGGGGGATAGATTCAAGAGTGATATGCGGAAATATTTCTTTACGGAAAGAGTAGTGGATCCATGGAATAGTCTCCCAGTGGAGGTGGTAGAGATGAGGACAGTAACTGAATTCAAAAAAGCATGGGACCAACACAGAGGATCTCTAAAGGTAAAAAGTGGACTGTTGTAGTTGTTGATATGGAAGGACAGACTAGATAGGCCATGTGGTCTTTTTCTGTCATCATGTTTCTATGCTCCCCATTTATTGCCTCCTTTAGTTTAGCCCACTGCAATTCCACTTCCCTTACCTCCTCCCATCCTGCCAATGTTCAGGGAGAGAGCCTCTTTCAATTGAAAGCAAGTTCTGCTACGAGGGGACATGGGATGAGGGTGAAGGAAGATAGATTCAGGAGTGATATGCGGAAATATTTCTTTACAGAAAGAGTAGTGGATCCGTGGAATAGTCTCCCAGTGGAGGTATTAGAGATGAGGACAGTAACTGAATTCAAAAAAGCATGGGACAAACACAGAGGATTTCTAAAGGTAAAAAGGGGACTGTTGTAGTTGTTATGGAAGGACAGACTACATAGGCCATGTGGTCTTTTTCTGTCATCATATTTCTATGTTTCTATCCTTTAATAAAGGATTAGCATGGGGACCTCAAAATTACCACCCTATCTCAAATTTAGCCTCACATCAAAGATAGTTGAGAAAATCATCTTCTGTCAGCTTGCAGATCATGTGGACAAAATTTATTTTCTCCATCCTCGTCAATCAGGGTTTCGCCCATGCCACAGTATGGAAACAGTCCTAGCAGCGGTCCTTTATGATATTTATAGGTCACTTGATCGTGGGAATTATACTCTCACAGTTTCGCTGGACTTATCTGTGGCCTTTGTCTGGTGGATCACAACCTACTTTTGGCCCACCTGTACGAGGCAGGGATCCGAGATACAGTGCTTGACTGGTTTTGTTCCTTCCGAAATCATAGATCTTTCGAGGTTCAAATTCAAAGAAATGTTTCTACCCTTCCAAGACCTTTTATGTGGTGCCCCACAGGGTTCTATTTTATCACCTTTATTATTTATATTTTCCTCAGCCCGTTAATTGCTTAAATACAGGGATTAGGCATTTCCTGTTACGTTTATGCGAACGACATCTTACTGTTATACTCTACTGATGATTCAGTAATAAATTTGGCCCCTCTAAACAACTGTTCAAATAACCAGGAGGATATTGTTATTAAACACTCTTAAACTGAACCCTACTAAGTTGACAGCCATCTGGTTTACCGGTTCAGATTTTCAGCCTACACTTTCCCGTATGATAGACGGTCAGCCTTTAGTATTACATACCTCCATTCGATATCTTGGAGTTGTATTAGATTCAGCCCTTACTTTCTCCCTTCAACTGGCCCAGTAACTAAATAGGCTTTCCTGGCCTTACGGAATTTTCGTAGCATTTGTTCATTTTTGAATCACCCGGCCAAGGTAACCGTGCTTTTACACACTGTGATACAGAGACTTGACTACTGCAATATTGTTTTATCTAGGCCTTTCAAAGGTCCATTTCCATCGCCTCCAGACCAACTAAAATATGTCTCTTTACGTTCTAGCCCACACACGTAAATTTGATCATATTACACCACTATTCATCAAATATCATTGGTTACCTATAAATTCTCAGATCATTTTCAAGCTTCTTACTCTGACACACAAAATTATTCATGACAGTTCCGGATTATTTGTCTACTATTGTCCCCCTATATGCCCCAGCAAGATTTCTTCACTTGCTTCATGATTTTCATTTACACCGTCCCTTCTTGCGGGAAATAAATTATGATTCTACAGGAAAATTAGCTTTTTCTGCTATGGCACGAGCAGACTGGAACGGCCAGGCCACCTCCACACAGAATTAAATTTCAAGTGCTTCAAAAAATCTCTGAAAACCTTCCTTTTTAGGATTGTTTTTAACTTACCTGAGTAGCTACTATGGTACGATGGCACCCTTTTAGGCAGGGTAAGGACAGCCCTATAGTCTAAGGGAACTGTGTGCATTTAT
Organism: Ichthyophis bannanicus; assembly: GCA_033557465.1. Taxonomy (NCBI): domain Eukaryota; kingdom Metazoa; phylum Chordata; class Amphibia; order Gymnophiona; family Ichthyophiidae; genus Ichthyophis; species Ichthyophis bannanicus. The sequence goes on along the minus strand of CM066042.1, from coordinate 6,836,207 downwards.
TTTTGTCTTATTCCGTTTGCCTGTCTCTTCTATGCTGTTCCTATCTCCCCTATACCGTCCTGTCTACACTATGGAGCTCCTTTCACGTCTTTCCTTTTATAATTATTGTACACCACATAGACTGTGCTATGCAGTGTTGCAGAATATCAAATAAAATATAACCATAGTCATAAGTTAAATTAAATATAGGGGAAAATACTTTAGAATGTATTCTTCATTTTTTTTTTTTGTGAGTTAAAAGATCATGGTAGTTGATCATGTTCCATCTAGCATTCAGGGTTGTAATGGGAAGAGAAGATTACTGCAACCTGAAACTAAGTTTAAGGTTAACCTAAAAACTCATCTATTCTGCACTGCCTTCAACCTCCCTCCCCCTCGATTTTCTGTTCCTTACCTGTCTTTTTCTTATCTGTCCTTTTGAAATTTTAATGGCGTTCTTTTTCCTTTCATTGCAGCTTTTTTTTTTTTTAATGACTCTTAAAAGTTTTGGTTTGTAAACTGCCCAGATGCCCTGGTTATGAGCGGTATTGTAAGTTTCTAATAAACATAAACATAAGTGGATTTTCAATTTGCATAATCACATCCTCATGGTTTTAATTCATCTATAGAATTCCATGTGTTCTAGTAACTTTAAATTGAGATGACGTATTCTAGAAAGGAAGCAACAGGAAATGCTTGAGGCCATACCCCAGCCTAAACTGTAATGCCACATTTCATCAAGCCCCCCACCCCAGTCTCCATAGGAGCTATGGACCACAGGCTGGTGGAGAACCCAAAGCAAAGTGATGCCAAACGACTCGCAGATGGTTTCTGGGATGCATTCATTATCACTTTCCACTGACCTCTCCAAGGTCTGGCCATGCCATCTATGGCCCACAGTGCAGGACAAACTTGACTCTACATAAGAACATGAGTTATGCAATACTGGGTCAGACCAAGGTCCATCAAGTCCAGTATTCTGTTTCCAACAGTGGCCAATCAAGGTCATTAGCACCTAGCAATTTCCCCAAAAGACACAGGTTCCTCAATGCTTGTATTGGGGTCAAGCAGCGATATCCCGGGTCCCTTTTAATAATGGTTTATGGACCTTTCCTCCAGGAACTTGTCCAAACTTTTTTTTAAACCCAGCTACACTAGCAGCTTTTACTACATCCTCCGGTAACAAATTCCAGAGTTTGATTACATGTTGAGTGAAAAAATATTTTCTCTTATTTGTCTTAAATAGGTTACCCTGTAGCTTCATTGCATGTCCCCTAGTATTTTTATATTCTGATGACATGAACAATAGATCTATGTTTATCTGTTCCACTCCATACATTATTTTATAGACCTCTATCATATCTCCCCTCAGTCGTCTCTATTCCAGGTTAAAGAGCACTAACCTTTTTAGCTTCTCTTCATGGGAGTATCCATCCATCCTGTTTACCATTTTGGTGGCTCTTCTCTGTACCTTTTATAATAGTGCTATTCCTTTTTAAGATACGGTGACCAGAATTGCACACAATATTCAAGGTGCGGTACCATGGAACGATATAGAGGCATTATAATATCTTTTGTTTCATTTTCCATTCCTTTCCTTATGATACCTAGCATTCTATTTGCTCTCTTGGCCACTGCTGCACACTGGGCGGAGGGTTTTAAACATGTTATCCACGATGATGCCTAAATCTTTTTTCTGGGTGGTGGTTCCCAATGTGGAACCTTGCATTGTGTAACCATAGTCTGGGTTGTTCTTTCCTACATGCATAACTTTGCACTTGTCTACATTAAATTTCATCTGCTATTTGGATGCCCAGTCTTCCAATTTATCAAGATCCTCTTGCAATTTTCCACAATCCTCTTGGGATTTAACAGCTTTAAATAGTTTCATGTCATCTGCAAATCTGATAACCTCACTCGTTATTCCCTTTTCCAGGTCATTTATGAATATGTCAAAAAGCAGCGGACCCAGCACAGATCCCTGGGGTACTCCACTATTCACCTTTCACCATTGGGAAAGTTGGCCATTTAGCCCTACCCTCTGCTTTCTATCTTTTAACCAGTTCCTGATCCAAAATAGTACACTGCCTCCTATCCCATGACTTTTTAGTTTTGCCAAAAGTCTCTCATGAGGGATCTTGTCAAAGGCTTCCTGAAAGTCCAGATACACTATATCAACCGACTCACCTTTGTCTATCTGTTTGTTCACACCTTCAAAAAATATAACAGATTAGTAAGACAAGATCTTCCTTGTCTAAAGCCATGTTGGCTGTCTCCCATTAAGCCTTGACTATCTACGTGTTTAGTAATTTTGTTCTTTATTATGGTTTCTACCATTTTTCCCGGTACGGACGTCAGGCTCACTGGTCTATAGTTTCCCGGATCACCCCAAAACCATTTTTAAAAATTGGCACTTCACTTTCTACGGATTAGACACCCTCATCATCCAAAGCAGAGAAGGCATTATGAAGGGACATTTCTTGACGTATAGGGTGTCTCCAAGTTATAGGTTGCAGCCTACCAGAGCACACTGTGATGCATTTGTTCCTGGGCTGTTTGATTGATTCTTTGTGGGAGTGGTGATGGATTTTGTTCAGTTTGTACCCTAGAGGTGGTGTGTTTAATTGCAGCTAATTCTTCTCTTAGTAGAGTCAATTCTTTATGCATAGCAGCTAACGTAAGGCATGTAAGGCAAGCTCTTAGGTTCCAAATGATTATTCTTAGCATGAAAGCACCACAGTTATTGCACTGAATACATGACATGTTGATTAAGGCTGTTATAAAGTGGTCCTAGGAGAAAAGGAGTGGAGGAGTGGCCTAGTGGTTGGGGCAAGATACTTCAGGCTGGAAGGTCGGGGGTTCAAATCCCACTAGAGGACAGCAACCTTGGGCCGAAAGGACTGGTGTTTCTAGTCCCACAGGTACGCTCCTTGTGGTCTTGGGCAAGCCACTTAACCCTCCATAGCCCATGTTCCCTGTAAAATAGTTATCTCCAAGTTATAATGCCCTGTTCAATGTAATTTCAGTTTGTTCAATGTAAACCGCACTGATGCAGAATAGCACGGTATATAAGAGAATGTAATAAATAACTAAAATAAAAGGTGGGTATAGCACCTAATTAAAGGACAGATGACAATGTATTTGATGACTATATAGGCTATGCAACCCTGAGGTGGGTGGGGGTGGGTGAGAGGTTAACTGTCTCTGGCCAGTAAACCTTATATGAACTGAGGGCACACTCAGATATCTGATTTAAAGACTATGCAAGGAATGTAGGCAATCTAAATATTTCTAAACTTATAGCAAAAAGTTAAACATTTATATTAAAAAAAAAAACAGGCAATTGTAAAGTCTGAAAACAGCTTTGTGTAGTCTCTTGGAGCTGTGATGACCAGAACTGGAACAGGGAACTTGCTTGGAACTTGGAACTGGGAACTTGCTCAGGCTGCAGAGCTGATTCAATTAACCACACCCTGTGAAGCAAGCTTGTAACAGAACAGTTCAAACTGAAACTTACTTCTACTGTATGTATCAGCCTACTATGCAAAGGACCCTGTAACCTTAACATGTATACCTTTGCTTCAAAATTAAGTAGGAGACCTAAGTAGAAGACCAGGTCTCTGCAAATCTAAAAGCAAATGTTTATTTTGAGGAGTCAGTAGAGTTATACAAGAGTTGCAGGGTCTAATGCTTAATATGACAAACGGAGGCTCTGTTGGTTTTCTGCCGATGGGAGTCTGAACATCATTGCCTCAGCTTTACAACCTTGGTGTTGTCTTAGGTACACATGTCTCATTGACCAAAACACTATGAAGTTGCCATTCTTTAAAATTCAGCTTTTACCCAGACTAAATTCCTTTCTTTAACCCTGCTGACTTTTAGGCAATGTTGCAAACATTTTTGTCTGTAGTGCTAGATTATTGTAACTCATTCTATCTGGTCTTGTCTGTTACAGTAATCAAAGAGCCACAGCTAATGCAGAATATTTCTGCACGGAGGCACAGGCTGTCAGCAATATGACACCGGGTTTGAGCTTGCTGCGCGGTATATAAGAGAATGTAAATAAATAAATAAATAAATAAATTGGCTTTATCAAAATGCAGATCAAATACAAGAGAGCAGTGAGAGTTCACAAAGTATTAAAGAATCAGTAGTTGCTTCTTTCTGTTGTGACACAGAGGTTTTTCTGGACTTGAATCACAGTGATATTACAGTTCTGCAGAAAAGAACATTGTGAGTGACTGAATTTAAATGAACTGTTTATATGCTTTAGGTTTTGTGCTATTAATTAGGTTTGCTGTTTTATAGAATTAGCTTCTCTAATGGCATGCAACTGCCTAGTACCCAGAAGATCAAGGGTTTGATTCTCACCAGTACTCCTTGTGACCTTGGGCAAGTCACTTTACCCTCCATTGCCTCAGAAGAAAAAGCTGGCAATCTACTTCCGGTGATACATTGCCAAGAAAACCCAGATTTAGCTGGGTCACTATGAGTCAACACTGACTTGATGGTACTAAAAAAAAAAATGGTGCAGGTTTTTATTTAATCGGTTTCTTATACTGCTTTATCATTTAGTTAAAGTGGTTTACATTGTAACTGCACTTGGTAATGCTCATTAAACAGGTACATTGATAACCTGGATTCTTTTGAGGCAATGGAGGGTTAAGTGACTTGCCCAAGGCCTCAAGGAGTGCTAGTGGGAATTGAACCCTGGTCTCTTGGTTCCCAAGCCAGTGCTCTAACTATTAGGCTACTCCTCCACTTCCTTTTGGGCATTCCACCAGCAGAGAAATACCCCAACTGTTTAGAGAAAATGGGAACAGGTTTTGGGTGAGAGGTTTAGTGCTCATCTTTGTGGCGTTTAGTGTGATATTTCTGTTGCTTTTTTTTCGACTAATTTTATCTTTAGTTTTCTTTATTATCTGGCTTTATTTTATTTTATTTATTTTATTTAACTATTTCTTTTATACCGCCCCTTCCAGAGATCAAGGGCGGTTTACATATAACAAGTTAACAGTCATGTACACAGTTTGTATACATCTTACATAGAACATAGAACAATAGAAATCAACTATTTACATTAAACAGTAAATATAACATTTATAGGTATTAAAGCAAACACATTAAACTTTATACAAATGAATATTTACAGTGTGTGGTGTGTGTGGTGTGTGGGGCAGGAATTGGTGTAGGTGCTGGAATTTAGTTCCTTTTTTCGTCTTCAAGGTGTGAGGGGGGGAAAAGTCTTGAGGGACTTTGGGACTGGTGGTGCTTTGCAGAGAATGGGACACAGGATCTGGTGCAAGAGATAAGGGTTTTAGGGCCACTTGTAAATAATGATCATAGCATGATCACATTTGATTTAATAAATGGAGGAAAGACGACAAGGAAATCCATGGTACCTTTCACCTTTCAAAAGGGAGACTATGATAAAATGAGGAAAATGGTTAAGAAAAAAATAAAAGGAGCAGCTGCCAAGGTTAAAGATTTACATCAAGCAGCAGCTATGAGAGTTCTTTATCTTCCTTCTTTGACGCTCTCTTTTTGGGATTCATTGTCTAACCTCCTGCGAAGGATCCTGTCCACCTTCCTCGGACTTCTTGGAATCCTTATTATTGGAGCACTACTTCTCTGTGTGTTTTCTACTTGCTGTAAGAAGTCTATCAAATCTTTTCCCCCCAGGCTAATGTTGCACATTAACCAGGGATCCATCTATTGCTCCTCCTTAGTATCTATGTTTGAGCTACCTTATTATTCAGGTGATTCTGTACAGAAACAAAGGGGGAACTGTAGAGAGGAGCTATATGGGGTACTACCGTCCCCTGGAGAAAGGTTCAGAAGTATAGAGAATGAGAACCACTTGGATATTGCTTACAGCCTGAAAGTGGATGTGTGTGGATATATGTGAGACAGTCAAGGTAGTATTTTGCAGAAGCAGCTAGCCAGGAAAGCATATGTTTGTGGGAGCTAGACAGAAAGTTTATTTGCAGAATGCTTGTCATGATTAGAAGTGATCAATATGTTTTGTGCACAGCTTGACCTGTGACGGCAAAGCCTGACCTGTAACATACAGATATAAATTAGTGAAACACAACGCAAAGCTTGACATAAGCAGATAAAGTAAAATTGTACAGTGTGGCAGTGTTTTGCTAATAAAAGAAAGTACTGTATGCAGCAGGGGGAGGGTGTTACAGGTGATCACTCAAATATGTAGATCTGTAATTGCCTCTCTAAAGCTTTAGCAGACTTTGTTAATATATTGTATATATTCTTTTATTAGAGTGTGTTGTGTCTCTTTCCTCTTGCTTGCACTGGCTCTAGAGATAGGAACCAAGAGCAGAAGAATGATTCCTGTGGTTGTTACCCCCAGACTTAGAACACGCAACTAGTATATACTGCAGTCTCGGTATCAAGGCTTCTTAATTATTTCTGATGTTGGGCAAATTTGTCTGGAATGTGTTAGGCCACTGGCTCCCAAACTGTGGATCCAGGCCTAGATTTAGGCACAGGTGATAAAAGCAACTGCCCCTGGTGCAAATTTTGATAGACCCAGGAGTGCTGCTTCTGCCTCCATAAAAACCTGATTTTTTTTTCTGACTGCCACAGCCATAGCAATATCTGCAAAGTAAAACTTGAGCCTGCCTACCTGCCTGCCTTCCTGCTTGTGAGCATCTGACAAGCCCTGTTCTGCCTCTCCCTTCATGGGTTTCCCCATCAACCATGGAAACCAATGCCAGAGGCCATGCAACAGGGCTTATCAGAAGCTCAGAGCAGGCAGCCAATCAGGTTAAAATTTTGCTCTGCAGATGTTGTTCAGGGGGAACCTGAGGAGAGGATCTAGGCCATGGCAATAGGGTGGAGGGGTACGGCAAATCCCCCCCCCCCCCAATGCTTAAGAACACCCAAAATGTAACTCTAGCTCTGTGTGGGTTGAGACACCAAATGAGGTCAGAGAAACAGGGTTGCTCCCAATCCCTCTGGATCCCTGCTGTGACCTATATTCAATACTGATAGCATGGAGTTTGGGAGGCGGTGAATATTCACAGGCCCTGTTCCCTCATCCTGTGTGGCTTCCAGTTAGACTGGAGATCCATTCAGGGTCCTGTGCTGATTGCTGTCACTATTACTGCTGCTCTGGTAAGTGGGAGGAGGAGGAAGTGGGTGTCTGCTGTTTTGTTTTCATCATCTGGGATCACGAGAATGTTTGATTGTTAAACATGGAGTCGCACTAGATAAAGGTTTAGGAAGTAGTGTGTTAGACGGTATTGTGAATGAGTATGGAACTGATAATTTATGCACAGGACCCAAGACTAAGCATCCTAAGCAGCTTTTTGGGTAAAAAATGCATTTTTTAAATTTACTTACTTATTCTATATATACCCGTAGAATTGATTAATGTGACTGCCATATTAACACATTCCTCCCTTTTTTCTTGTTTTGTATTTTTAATAGGTGGTTTCTTTTTTTCCCTCCTTATGGTTATGTATACTGACTTCTTTGGATGTGATTATCTGCCCATGGTTTTTGAAATTTAACTCCTATACAAAATGTTTTGTTGTATGTCATGTTTGGATAAGAACATAAGACATGCCATACTGGGTAAGACCAAGGTCAATCAAGTACAGTACCCCGTTTCAAACAATGGCCAATCCAGGTCACAAGTACCTGGCAGGTTCCCAAAAAGATACACAGGTCCTGGGATAAGCAGTGGATTTCCTGGGTCCTCTTTAATAACACAGGTACACTACCAAAAAACTGCCTCCAGTTTTGCAACTGATTCCTATAGATTTTGGGGTGCTGAATCCAGGAAAAATAGCCAAAATGTTCCATCACGTCACGTTTTCTTGCAAAATTAGATTTCTTACCCATATAAGGAATGTTCACATAATTTCTTTTTAGCCGACTGCAGTTTATTTTCTTGGCCCAAAATAGAGGTTGTAATGGTTAACTAACTAGAAACACTCCCTCATGATATTTTAGAGTGTTTTGTATTCATTTTATACATTAACAGGACAATTGGGAGGCGGGGGGCTAAATCCAGTACTCGCGCTGGCGCATGTTCTTTCCTGTTCGCCTCGCCTCGTTCGCTCGCTCGCTCAAACACGGTGGTTGCGACATGAACGTTCCTGTCAAATTTCAGTTTCTTGCAAGTTCATTATTACCTTTTGTTTGCTCAGTCGTAATCCAGCTTTATTCCAAAGTGGTTCACTACAGTTGTAGTTTGCAGTGCTGTGTATTTGCGTCAACTCTCCAGACAGTTTTTGTTTTATTTGTGGGGAATATACCGTGAAAAAGTGGCAGAGGAACATTTCTGCATTTATTGAAAAAGTATATTTCGCCTATTTCGGTTTGAAGTTAGGCGATCAAGACAAACCGTGGGCTCCTCACAAAGTGTGCAAGACATGTGAGGAAGATCTACGCTTATGGATGAAAGGTAAAAAACAAGCATTTCGTTTCGGAATACCTATGATGTGGCGTGAACAGAGAGACCACAGCAGTGACTGCTATTTTTGCTCTTGCATTGTGAAGGGATATAACTTAAAAAATAAGAACGTAATAAGTTACCCCAACCTTCCCTCAGCAATTAGGCCTATGCCTCATAGCAACGAAGTACCTGTGCCTGAACCACCAAAATCTTTGGATCATATTTGTGTGGACGGTTCTGATCATGATGAGACTCATCAGATGGCATTTCCCGATGAGTCCAGTACTTCCGAGTTTGAAACTGAACCAGATCCGAAACCTGAACTTTTCTCTCAAGCTGAATTGAATGATTTAGTCCAGGATTTAGGACTCCCAAAAGATGCTGCCCAACTGCTAGGTTCTCGGCTTAAACAGAAAAATCTATTGTCACCAGGAACAATATTTTATTGGTACCGCAACCGCGAGACACAATTTTTGAAGTATTTCAGCAAAGAGGAAGATTTGGTATTTTGCAACGATATATACGGAGTGATGGAAAAGTTTAAACTCTAGTATGATCCTGCTGAATGGCGGCTGTTCATTGATTCGTCAAAAGACAGCATAAAAGGTGTTGTTCTTCATAATGGCATAACATTCGCTTCAGTTCCTATTGCTCACTCTGTTATTCTCCAAGAAAAATATGAGAATTTGGCCCTGATTCTTCAGAAGATTCATTATGATGAGCATAAGTGGATGATTTGTGGAGACTTTAAAATTCTATCCATGCTATTAGGGCAGCAATCCGGTTTCACCAAATATCCCTGCTTCCTTTGCTTGTGGGATAGCCGGGCCCGCGACCTACACTGGGGGAAAAAAGACTGGCCAATTCGGGAGTATTTGAGACCCGGTGAGAAAAATGTTCTTCATGAGAGCTTGGTACCTCGTGATAAAATTCTATTACCACCTCTCCACATCAAGTCCCTTCCAAAAGATGGTGAGTGCTTTCGGTACCTTTGCTCAAAGTTCCCCCGACTTTCTGAAGCAAAGCTAAAGGAAGGAGTGTTTGTTGGCCCTGATATAAGGAAACTCATTTCAGATGGAGCATTCGCTGAAACAATGTCTGAGAAGGAAAAAGAAGCCTGGGATTCCTTCAAGGATGTTGTTCTCAAATTCTTGGGGAACAGGCGGGATGAGAACTATAAGGATATTGTTGCCAGGATGCTCAATGCCTTCAAAGAACAAGGCTGTAACATGAGCCTGAAAGTCCATTTCTTGCACTCCCATGTGAACTACTTTCCCGAAAACTTGGGGGCGTACAGTGAAGAACAAGGTGAAAGGTTTCACCAGGACATCAAGGACGCAGAGAGAAGGTACCAAGGAAGATGGAACACCACTATGATGGCTGATTTCTGCTGGTTGCTGCTGCGGGAAACCCCAGATGAAAAATACGCCAAGCAGCGCACCAAGAGAAGCATTCGGGGAAGAAGAAACGGGCCCAACAGGAGATTGATTGACCCAAGAATGACTTTAAAATCTAAACTGTGTTGACAAATATCGTGTTTTTACTAAACTTTGAAATAAAAATTTGCTAGTTATTACCACAGTGTCGGATCTCATTTATTAGAATTTTATTTTCACACCATCGGGTGTTTGTCTTCATGTATTGCAATGGTGCGGTTTGCGTTTTCTATTCTTACATACATACCTGTACAACATTTTTTGCACATTTCTTTGCTTTGCTTTGTGTCTAACCTCGCTCTTATATGCTCAATGTTTGTGCACATGTATGTGGCTGTTTTAAGTGCAGACAATTTTGCTACCATCACAGTGTGTTTTGTTGACATTACTCTATTCTTATGTGCTGCCTTGTTACAATTTTCTTTATTCTTATTTGAATAACTACTAAACAATTAGTATAAAGAATTCATCCAAGAAACTTTTATCTCGATCGCACTCAATCTGAAACGTTCACCTCAAACTGCTAACCCAATGTAGCAAAAAATCTGTACGTGAGCAAATTGGTTACCAGATTTGGATTCAGCGCACCAAAGAACATAAAAATCAATCGAAACATTAGAGGCAGTTTAAAAAAATTTTTTTTTAGTGTACCTGTGTAATAGTTTATAGACTTTTCCTCCAGGAACTTGTCCAAACCTTTTTTAAAACCAGCTACACTAACAGCTTTTACTACATTCTCCAGTAACAAATTCCAGAGTTTGATTATGCATTGAATGAAAAGCTATTTTTTCTCATTAGTCTTAAATGGGTTACAATGTAGCTTCATTGCGTGTCCCCTAGTCTTTCTACTTTTTGGTGGCATAAAAGCTGATCTACGTTTACCCGTTCCACTCCATTCATTAATTTATAGAGCTCTATCGTATCTCCCCTCAGCTGTCTCTTTTCCAAGTTGAAGAGTCCTAACCTTTTAAACCTTTCCTCATAGGGGTATCCTTCCATCCTCTTTACCATTTTGATGGCTCTTCTCTGTACCTTTTCTGCTATATCCTTTTTAAGATATGGTGACCAGAATTGCACAGAATATTCAAAGTGTGCTTGCACCATGGATTGATACAGATGCATTATAATATCCTTGGCTTTAGTCTCCATTTATTTCTTTATGATTCCCAGCATTCTATTTGCTTTCTTGGCTTCTGCTGCTGCAGACTGGGCGGAAGGTTTCAATGTATTATCCGCAATGATGCCTAAATCTTTTTCCTGGGTGGTGGTTCCTAATGTGGAACTTTGCATCATGTAACCATTGGAGTAGAAAGATTAAAAAGAAAAGGCTCATTTAAACTTCAATTTGCCAGGCATCTTGATATATTGGGGACATACCTTTGACGTTTTGCCTTGTGAACGTTTGATGAGATTCCTTAAAGGCATAACACTAGTGATACATACAGTATGTAACTTCAGCAGAGGAAGTCTGACTACTGACTCTCCGCATCTTTGCATTTCCGCATATGTGTTATTACTGGATAATAACTTTAAACATTTCGCTGCTCCTTTTTGGAAGCAATGATGAAGATGAGCATTGACCTTGTTATCTAGATTATCATCCCAGTTGCTAAACATACATTTAATGTTATAACTATGAAGAGAAATGAGATCTTCTTTAGCTGAAATATATTAAACACAAATTACTTTTAATAATATTTACATTCTATAAACTTCGTTCTGCTCTCTTGTGCTTTTCTGGATTCCCTTGACTGACAGGTCTCTCAGGATGCTGCCAATAATCGACCCACTGAAAGAAAAAGGTACAGACAGAACTCACCCTGGAACATTGTAGCATCTCCGTGACCCAGCCTCTTCTTCTCTTGGAACAATTTGTAACAGGCAACTGGACTGGCCAGGAGCAAACGGAATCCCTAATGAGGAATAGGAAACCAAACGCAAACAACTAAAGTTATGAATTAGCAAAAAAAAAAAAAAAAATCCAGCTGTACTAGTAGCTAGCTAAACCGATTGAAAAGTGGCCTCATTATCTATATAAGGTAGTGTCACAGTTTCCTGCCAGGGAGAGATTAGCTCGCAGAAGGGTCACTAGAAGTTGGCATTGATTCATTGGCACACAACATCCCCTAGGTTTGATGATCTCTAAGCAAACAAGCACATTCATTCAGAGAACTCATAAAATATTTGAGCAACCGGTTAAAACTTGGCTTTTTCAATGTGCCTACAGTGATTACCTGTGAATCTTTTACCTTTCTACCCTTCATTCCTTATTGTGTTCCGCTCATCCCCATTCATATATAGTCCAATGGTATTATAGTCTTGTCTTTATCATTCCCATTTCTAATATTTCAATTATCATCTTCTGTATGTTCTTATAGCTAGCCTGTAAATAAATATAAATACATTTAAATACTCCACAAATGGAGCCCTCCCAAGGTTCTGACTTTAAAGCAAAAGCACTGTTTGCCGACTCCTCCTTCCAACTGATGGAAAATGAATGGGGGGGAGGGGGACAGACGGACCCATGCGGAGCAGTGGAAGTGCTGGTCTCCCCCAGCAGCTAACTTACCAGGGCAAAAATCTGTCTTGATAGCCTAAGTTTGCACTTAATCCTGCCCTGTTTCCTACCACAATGAACTGCACAATCCCCAGGGTTCAAAATTCACGGATGCTCCTTGTGACCTTGGACAAGTTACTTCCTCTTCCATTACCTCAGAAAGTTTGGGGCATGGGAGGAGTTTGAGGGGAGCAATGCCCCATCAACCACAATACCAAGACTAGACAAGGCTTAAAGGGGAACCTGGCCCAATTCCTCCACCTGTAGTGGTAGCAGCAAAACAAATTCAGCATAGGCCTGCAAGCTGCACAGGCCCTAGGCTCCCACCCTTTGCACTGGTACCCTAGGTAAGAGGAGGAAGGGGTGGGACACAGTCTGTGCAGAATTCTTGTGCTTAGCTACTGCTGCTGCAGTCTTAAAACTGAGGCATCGCTGCCCCAAGATCTTAATTGAGTCAGACCACTAGACAAAGGTAGGGGATAAAGGGAGAGCAGGGAGAGAGACTTTATGGTTGATATTTTATTAACCTCCTTTTGATGCTAGTACAAGGTGATATATAAATGTTACAAAGGACAAATTATAATGGTACAATATGCAAACCCTAGGTAGCTAAATAGGCTCTCAAGAGTCTGATTACATAAGAACATAAGATATGCCATACTGGGTCAGACCAAGGTCCATCAAGCCCAGAATCCTGTTTCCAACAGTGGCCAATCTAGGTCATAAGTACCTAGAAGTCTCCCCAAAAGACACAGGTTCCTCAATGCTTGTACTGGGTCAAGTATTGATATCCTGGGTCCCTTCTTAATAATGGTTTATGGACCTTTCCTCCAGGAACTTGTCCAAACCTTTTTTTTAAACCCAGCTACACTAACAGCTTTTACTACATCCTCCGGTAACAAATTCCAGAGTTTGATTACACGTTGAGTGAAAAAATATTTTTTTTTTTTAGTCTTAAATAGGTTACCCTGTAGCTTCATTGCATGCCCCTAGTCTTTCTATATTCTGACGACATAAACAATCAATCTATATTTATCAGTTCCACTCCATTCATTAATTTTATAGACCTCTATCATATCTCTCCTCATCCGTCTCTTTTCCAGTTGAATAGCCCCAAACTTCTTAGCCTCTCTTCACAGGAGTATCCTTTCATCCCCTTTAGCATTTTGGTGGCTCTTCTCTGCACCTTTTTTAATAATGCTATATCCTTTTTAAGATACGGCGACCAGAATTGCACACAATATTCAAGGTGCGATCATACCATGGAACCATACAGAGGCATTATAATATCCTTTGTTTTATTTTCCATTCCTTTCCTTATGATACCTAGCATTCTATTTGCTCTCTTTGCCGCTGCTGCACACTGGTCGGAGGGTTTCAACATGTTATCCACGATGACGCCTAAATCTTTTTCCTGGGAAGTGGTTCCCAATGTGAAACCTTGCATCATGTAACCATAGTTTGGGTTTTTGTTTCCTAGGTGCATAACTTTGCACGTCCACATCAAGTCACTTGTGAGCAGTGGTGTAAATTCTGCCAAAGCAGACCCTGCAATATGGAGGAGGGGGAGGCCCAGGCAGTGCAGCAAAATTTACTAAGATTGGTTTCCTTCAGTGCCTCGTTCCACGCCCAGCATCTGTTAGTTTCTGAGCTGAAGTCTCATGATAATAGCTGCACCACTGACATTAGCCTGGGAAGAACCTCCTGATATGCCTGGAACAGAGGCAGCATGGCAAACAAATCAGTTTGCTGGTGGGCCTCGACAATGGACTGTCACTGCAGGGGTGGAGGTGCGACAGTGGTGGGGGCCCTCAGCACAATTTTGCTTGGGAATCCTCCACCAGAATTTTTGCCACTGCTTGTAGGCACTTATTTTTTTATTTTTAAAATAATCCTTGTTTTCCAGTGAACAACCTCCTTCAGGTGCGGCAAACCATGGAGCTTCAGAACAAATTTTGTATTTTTATGTGACAGGAAGCACTTTGTATTGAAAATTTTGATCTTGAAATATGAAGCAAAGGAATCTCCAATGCTGAGGATAGATAAGTGTGAGTGCAGGCATCTTTCAAATCCAGGGAGGCAAGCCAGTCATTCTGGCTTACGAGTGGAAGTATGGTGGACAGGGAGTTCATTTTTAACTTTTCCCTCTTGACCTACACATTGATATTTAGCTGCTCTTGAGATGATCTCTCACTTGAGAATTGAGATGTTATGGGTTGGCGGTGGATGTCAAGAGGTCAGTGGTAGGCTGGAGGGAATTCAGAGAACTATATCTTGTAGCCATGATGTTCAAGACCCAGCAGTCTGTGGTTATGCCAAGTCTCTCCGAAGTGATGAATTCTGCCCCCTATCAGGAGATGTCAAATGCTAGGGTTTGGTTTAGTTGTGTGAGCTGATACAGGGGTCTGCTGCTTCCATTCCAGAGGCCTTTGTCATTGACAGTAGGCTAGGACTGCTTGTGGGCGGGGTAAAACTGCTAGAAATATTGATAGTGATAGGCACATCTATACTGAAGGAGTTGGGTTCACCGGCCCAGCTCGGGAGGGTCTTTAGGCTGTGAAGAAAGTTCTGACCATAAAAGAATAGTCTTTCAGTTCAGACACTGCCTCTTTGACTTTGTTCCTAAAGAAATTGTCACCTCCCCAAGTGGCAACTGCTAGTCAGTCGTACAGGTTTTCAGGTGACCAGAAGCCTTGAGCTAGGCTGCCCTTTTACATTTATGGCCATGGCAGTGGAGTGAGTGACTATCCTAAGCACCATATGTTACCAAATAAGATAGGTTAATTCTTGAAGGTTAATTTGTAGATGGGCATGATCCTATTGGCATTGGCAGCAACCATCATCATCCATTTATCGGAGAAGGCTATGATGGTATTGGAGGATCTGCAGCTGATGCACAATAATTCCAAGGGCTAGAAAGTCACTTTGATAAACCTTTTTGCCTATTATTGTCTAGTGTTCTATGCTTTTTTTCCAGGTGGAGTGTGAGCCCGTGTCCTTGAGCCTTTTGATTTCTTAGGAGCTGCTTCAGATATCAGAGTGGGGGTAGCTGTTGGTGAACATGACCAGGGGCTTGGAGAACCTTGTACTTAAGCTCAAGGTGTCTCGAGATAGGAGAAATTGCTGATGGCATGTTCAGATAGGAGCCTGAAGATTCTGCAGGATGTTTCATGCATGGTGACTCTAATGTGAAAGCTTGCATCACATAGCTATAGTTTGTGTTATATGTAAATAAGTGCTGCTATTCACATTAAATTTTCATCTACATTTGGATGCCTACACTCCCAGTTTCTCAAGATTCTCTTGTAATTTCTCATAATTGTCTTGCAATTTAACAACTTTGAATAATTTCTTTGTCGGCAGATTTGATCACCTCTTTGTTCCCATTTCCAGGTCATTTATAGAAACATGACAGAAAAAGACCACATGGCCTATCTAGTCTGCCCTTCCATATCAACCACTACAACAGTCCCATTTTTTCCTTTAGAGATCCTCTTTCTCCATGCTTCTTTGAATTCCAATACTGTCCTCATCTCTACCACCTCCACTGGGAGACTATTCCATGGATCCACCACTCTTTCCATAAAGAAATATTTCCACATATCACTCCTGAATCTATCCACTTTCACCCTCATCCCAAGTCCCCTCATAGCAGAGCTTGCTTTCAATCTAAAGAGGCTCACCTCTTATGCATTTATGCCATGGAGGTATTTAAATATCTCAGTCATATCACCTCTATCCCGCCTTTCCTCTAAGATGTACATATTAAGATCCTTAAGTCTGTGCTCACACATGCTTTATAATGAAGACCACTAACTATTTTGGTAGCCACCCTCTGAACCGACTCCATCCTGTTTATATCCTTTTGAAGGTGCGGTCTCCAGAATTGCTCACTATACTCTAAATGAGGTTGCACCAAAGACTTATACAGAGGCACTGTCACCTCCTTTCTTCTGCTGGTTATTCCTCTCCTTATGCACCCAAGCATCCTTCTAGCTTTTGCTGTCACCTTTTCTACCTGTTTAGCTACTTTAAAATCATCAGGCACAATCACGCCTAGGTCCCGCACATCTTTAGTGGACAAAAGTACTTCACCCCCTATACTATATTGCTCCCTTGGATTGCTGCAGCCCAAATGCATGACCTTGCATTTTTTAACATTAAATCTCAGCTGCCAAATTCTAGACCATTCTTCAAGCTTAGCTACATCCGACCTCATGTTATTTACACCTTCCTGGGTGTCTACTCTATTGCAGATTTTGGTATCATCTGCAAAGAAGCAAACCCTACCTGACAGCCCTTCCACTATATCACTAAAAAAGAGGTTAAAAAGAATCGGACCAAGTACAGATCCCTGGGGCACACCACCGATAGCCTCCTTCTCCTCAGAGTGAGCTCCATTTACCTGTACCCTTTTGTCACCTCCCACTCAACCAATTTCCAACCTAAGCAGTAACTTTAGGGTCCATCCCTAGTGTGCTCAGTTTGTTTATAAATCACCTGTGAGGAACAGTGTCAACGGCTTTACTGAAATCTAAATACACCATATCTAGGGCTCTCCTTTGGTCCAACTCTATGGTAACCCAGTCAAAGAAATTAATCAGATTTGTCTGACAAAACCTGCCTCTGGTGAATCCATGCTGCCTCAGATCCTGTAATCTGCTGGACTCCAGAAACCTCACTATTTTCTCTTTCAGCAGCGTTTCCAATAATTTACTCACCACCGAGGTTAAACTAACCAGCCTGTAGTTTTCAACCACATCCTTATTTCCGCTTTTGTGTAAAGGGACCACACGCCTCAGGGAGAAGGGAGTCCACGGCACAGCACTGGCCTGGTGTGCATCATACTTGAATGACAGATGGCAGCATGTCCGTTCTGGCCCCTGCACCTCCACACCTTTCCCGCAAGAGAAGGGCATGCCACAAGGATCTTCACTCTCAGCCCTACTGTTCAAAGTTTACATGCAACCCATCTGCACCCTCATCCAATCCTTCAACATCAATTGTCTAATCTATGCTGATGACGTTTTGCTGTACACACCAATCTCAATGGAGCATCCAGACCTCTCTACGCTGTCCACCTGCTTCGATGCAGTCACAGATTGGCTACACATGCAGAAGCTCAAAATAAATTTCAAGACGACGGAGGTCCTCTTTATCAGCAGGAACCCTGCATTCACTCCGTCCTCCTCACTGAAGGTATGTGATGCAAAACTCCTCAGCAAGCCCATGATACGGTACCTAGGGGTCACGCTGGACCAACAACTCAAAATGAAGGTCCAGATAGGCAATATGGTAAAGGCAATCTACCACAAAATTCAGATGCTGTACCACCTGAGACAGCTGCTCGAACCGGAAGACTTCCGAACAGTCTATCAAGCACTAGTAATGCCACACTTTGACTATGCTAATGCAATACTGCACGGCCTTCTGAAAAGCTCGCTGAATCCCCTGCAGCTCACAATGAATACAGTGGCCAGAATCCTGCATGGAGCTTCCAGGAGGGAACATATCACCCCAGTCCTGGAACATCTGCACTAGCTCCTGGTACACTGCAGGATCTCCTTCAAGATCTTAACGATGACATACAAAGCCATCAACAAGTGCTCTTCCACCTCCCTCATGGAGCTCGTCCAGACCACCTCCCTCAACAGGGTAAGGAGATCAGCCTCCACCAATACTTTGATACTCCCAAAGGCGATCACCAAATGCTCTCAGGCCATGAGAAACAGAGCCTTCATACTCTATGCACCTTCCTGTTGGAAAGCCCTGCCACCGGCCATCCGGGCCATCAATAACCTCCCCCAGTTTAGAAAGGCACTGAAGCACCATCTGTTTCTCCAGTATTATAATGAACCAGATGACATCTCACAGCCATCCACGCTCCGGACCAAAGCAGGCACACTCCCAGCGTAGCCACCTCACACACCTTCAGCCCGCCTACTAGAGCCCCAACCACTCGAAATCACCACCCTGTGTATAGCTGACCCTAACCATAGATAAGGATGAACTGTCCGCACACCTTGCGACATCCAGCTAGAATGTACATGTGGTTACGTTGTCATACCTGTAAATAATGCTGAGCTGCCCATATACCCTGTGACAGCCAAATTGTACATAGTATCCCTGTTAGCCCTGTATAAAGAACCCCGTTTTTTTTTTTCAAAATTTTATTTAGAACCATCAACAAAGAAAAAACAACAAGTACACAGCAAAGAATCACCACTCCCTGGGTTTGGCTCTTATCCCCAGGGGCAGTACTCATTGATGGTTACATAAAAGTTTTCAAAGAGTACTTACCCTCACCCCCTTCCCCTCCCCCCCTCCCCCCACCCTTACCCACCTCCCCTCCCCCCCATAGCAAGCCACACAGGACCATCTGGAAGTTCTACATATCACCCAAATAACAGTACAACAAATGAGGGTATCAACATCCCATTTGCAAGACCGTATTACGGGTCCGGGCATTCAGGCTTTGAATGTATGGATCCCAAATGAGCAAGAAGGTGGACCAGCGCCGTACATGGCCCCGGGCAGCCCTACACTCCAGGAGCATAAGCTGGTAGAAGGAGTTCCGCCACTCCCAAAAAGAGGGCAGACGGACCTCCCGCCACCTCCGCAACAGAGGCCCCTTACCCACCAGACATGCCTTACGCACGAGTCAGCGACCCCACCTCCCCTTGGGAGAGGTGAGGGCCAAGGAATCCAAGACCACCAAGGCTGCATCCCAGTGAACAGGTTGTCCCAGCAGATTAGCTACGTACAGGGCAATCCTCCGCCAATAGGGGCGAAGCCGCCGGCATCCCCACCACATATGTAACAAAGTCGCCATTGGCGCCGCACACCGCGGACAACTACCGTCCGCAGTCAAGTGGCACCGAAGGGCCCTCCGCGGGGAGAAGTGGACCCTAGTTAGACATTTAAATTGGATTTCCCGCCAACGGGCCCCGTCCACCAGGCTCACCACAGGCCGTAGGGCTACCAGAATGGTGCCCTGGGGGATATCCCGCCCCATTTCGGCCCCCCAAGCCTGTTCCACTCTGCCATAGTCTAGCCGCTGGCGAAACTGCTCCAGCCGGAGGTGAAAACCCCGGATTGACGGTCGGGCCTCGTCGCCCAGGCCAAAAAACGCCACAATCTGGGCCGAGCGGTCACTATGTAACTTCCCCCCCGGAAGGGAGGCCACATAATGGGCCACCTGCATATACGCAAAGGAATGATTAGGCCGCAATTCAAATTTGCGGGAACGCACAGAGAAGTGTTTAGGCTTCCCCGTCAAGTCCACCACATGTCCCACACTATGGACCCCTCTCCCCCCCCAAAGACGGAAGGCAGCGATCTCAGTCCCCGGGGTGAAATTGGCATTCCCCCGAAGGGGTAGCCAACTCGACACCTTCCAATTATGGCCCCAATAAGCGTTCAGCTGTCGCCAGGTCTTACACACCGGCAACAGCAGCACACTCTCAGCCAGGTGAGTAGCCCACTGGCTGACCTCCAGGTGCAAGAGGGCCCGCAGGGAGTGGGGTGCCACAAATGCCTCCTCCAAAGCTATGGGCGTGTAAAGGTCGGTGTCACCTAGCCAATCTCCCAAATGACGCGCTTGGCAGGCCAAAGCATAGGCACCAAGATCCGGGAGCCCCCACCCCCCATTCTCCCCACCAGCCGACCATTGGGAACACGAGCTCTCGCCCCCCCCCCCCCCAGAGGAAGCCCCGAAATTCCGCCTCAAAGCACCGGACATCCCGTCGAAGAAGCCAAACAGGGAGGGTCTGCAGCCAGTACAAGATCCGCGGCAAGAGCACCAGTTTAATCGCCGCAATCCTGCCCAACAGGGATAAGGGGAGAGGCCGCCAGGTCTGCAGCTGAGCTCTCACCTTAGTCAGCATTCGCTGCAGGTTGCACCCATATAAACGGCCCGGGCGACAGGGGAGTACAATCCCCAAGTATATAAATTGATTCTCGGCCCATTTAAGAGGGAACACCCCCGGCCAGCCATTCCGAAGGCTCCCCGACAAATCCATGGCCTCGGATTTATCCCTGTTAATGCTTAGCCCCGCAAACTGCCCAAAGGTTCGGAACTCTCCCAAGAGAAGTGGCAAGGAGTCCATAGGCGAAAGTAGATGGACCAACAGGTCATCGGCGAAGGCAGATATCTTAAATTCTTGAGCGCCTATTCTAACCCCCCTTATGGAACGCTGGCCCACCACTCTCCGCAGGAGGGGGTCCAAGGACAGAACAAAGAGAAGAGGAGAGAGAGGGCAGCCCTGATGGGTCTCCCTTTGCAACGAAAAATTCTCGGATACCATCCCATTGCAAAGTATCGCCGCCGTCGGGTCGGCATACAGACTCGCAACCATGCTACAAAATAGCGGCCCGATACCATAGCAAGGAATAATATACTTCAGATAGTGCCAGTCCACCCGGTCAAATGCTTTTTCCGCGTCAAAACTGACAAGCAAAGAGGGTAACTGTCTATGCTGGGCCCACTCTAAGAATGCCACTATTTTGCGCAGATTACGAACAGCATATCGCCCCTTTACAAACCCGACCTGAGAATCATGCACCAGCGACCCTAAAAACTCCGCCAAAATTTTGGCCATCAATTTAAGCAATGAGATAGGACGGTACGAGGCCGCGGAGAGGGGGTCCTTCCCCGGTTTAGGAATAAGGACAATATGAGCATGATTAACCCCCCACCGAAAGTAGCCCTGTTGCGCCCGCCGATTATGCACTGCGGCCAGCGTTGGGGAAATCAGGTCGTAAAGGATTTTGTAAAATTCAGCACCGAGCCCGTCGGATCCCGGGGATTTATAACAACTGGCCTTGGAGATAGCCCCCTGCAGCTCAGCCACTGTTATCGGCCGATCCAACTGCGCTCTTTGCTCCGCGGTCAAGCGCGGTAGGTCCAAGGTCCCCACATACTCCTCCATCTGCATGAAGGAGGGCGACGCTGCTGTATAGAGGCTCTGGAAAAAGGAACGAAAAACCCCCACTATCGCCGGGTTCTCCCGATGTAACACCCCCGAATCATCCCGCAAGCCCGGCACCAATTTGGAGCCCCTGGGTCCCCGAAGACACCTGGCCAGTAATTTCCCGGGCTTATCCCCATACTGATAAAGTTGGTAACGATAGTATAACACAGACTTCTTTGCCCGTTGATGCAGAAGCTCATTTAGTTCCGTTTGAGCGTCCCACAGCTGCTTTTTAAGCACCGCCGTCGGGTTTTGAGCCCCGCGACGCCGCAGCCGCGTCACCAACTTTTCTAAAGCAATGATACGTTCGGCCCTGAGTCTTCTCTTCCGAGCAAGGAACCCTATAATGTCCCCTCGCAAAACCACCTTCGCAGTTTCCCAGAGCAGTTCAGGGTCACCCTGATGACCCCTATGATCAGCTTCAAATTCCTGCCATCGTTGCTGAAGAAAAGAACGGAATTGCGCGTCCCTATATAGTTCAAGTGGGAAGCGCCATGTCGGGGACCGGGGTGAGTTCCCATTCCAAAAGACGTCGAGCCAAACAAACGCATGGTCAGATATCTCCATGGGCCCTATCTGAGCATCTGCCACCTTAGCAAACAGTCCAGTAGAAATCAACAGGTAATCTATACGGGCACTAGTGCCATGGGCCCGGGATATATGCGTATAATCCCGCTCGGCCGGGTGTAATAGTCGCCAAGGGTCTACCAACCCCAGCCGGGAACATAAACGTCGCAATGCCTGAACCGTCGCGATTCTATCTTTCTGCTCCCCCCCCCCTAGAAGTATCAAGATCGACATCCATGACTCCATTAAAATCTCCCCCCAGAATCAAGGGAGATTCCGGCATTGTCTCCAGTTTGGAGGCAAGACGGGCATAAAGGGGTAAGTCAAGCACATTAGGACAGTACAAATTGCCTAGAATAACCGGCCTCCCCTCAAGAACTCCCTGCACCAAGATAAATCTGCCTGTCGGATCGACAAAGTCCCGGACAACCTCCAGCCGCACCCGCTTATGAATCAGGAGCGCCACACCCCCCTTCCTCCCCTGAGCTGGGGCCCCCCAGACCTGTCCGACCCATTCCCGGCATAATTTACGGTGCTCATCGGCAGTCTGGTGGGTTTCCTGAAGCATGGCGATGTCCACCCCCTGCCTTGCTAGAGCCTGCAAGATTTTGGCCCGTTTAATAGGGCTGCCCAAACCGCAACATTCCAAGAGATTATCTTAAGCGGCATGTAATATAAAAGTAGGCCTACTATAATACAGCACGAACCAGATCTGATATAGGGAAGGCACCCCCCCAGCCTGAGGTCCTCCCCTCCTCCCCACAAAAGCATTCCCTCTTGTCATCCACCCCTCCACTGGTCCCTGACAATACTGCTCCCCTCCTACTCCCCCTCCCTCCCTCTCCCCCCCTTCCCCACCCCCCTCCCCCCTCCCTCCACCCCCCTCCCCTCCTCCCTCCACCCCCCTCCCCTCCTCCCTCAACCCCCTCTCTCCCCCCTTCACCCCCCTCCACTCTCCGTTCCCCTAACTCTACTAACATCTGCCTCTCTCCCACTCTGTGACTTCTAGATGCGTGTGGAACCCCCCCGCCCCTCCCAGATACCGGCTCGTCTCCAGCCGTGCAGACAGGGAGAGCGACCCCCCCCAGATTTACCCCCTTCCCCCACCATGAGAACCAAGCCCTCTCATTCCCCCTGTACCATTCTACTCCAACAGACCAAGCCTCCCCGTCCTTCCCCCCATACATAGGGGGCAACCAGCAACAAACAAAGGAAAAGAAAAAACATACATTATAACAGCTTTACCAATCCTCTTACCACCTCCTCCCTCCACAGGATTACCACCGCTGGTTCTCCACAGTCCAAAACAGCATATACCAAAAAGGTTCGTCGAATCCAGCCCGATCTCCACTGGCCCTCAGGTCGCAGCCGCCGCAGTCGCCCTCCGCCGTATCTCCTCCACATAGGGTGTAGCTGCTGTCGCCGAGTCGAAGGACCGGCGAGTCCCCTCATGAGTGAAGATCAGCCGGGCAGGGTATTGCACCATGAATCTGATGTTATTATCGATCAGAATCTGGCACAAAGGTCCATACTCTCGTCGTCGCTGTCCCAGGGCCGCTGAATAATCCTGGACAATACGCAGTTTAACATTATCCTTTTGGACTACTCCTCTCTTCCGCACTGCACGCAAAACCGCTTCCTTTTGTTGGAATCGCAGGAACCGTGCCAAAACCACCCTGGGTCGGCCATCACTGGCTCTCCTAGGCCCAACCCTGTGTGCTCTCTCTATTTGCACTAGGGTGTCCCCAGGGTCGTTCTCCAGGAGGTGTTTCACCAGATCTTCCAAATAAGAGTGTAAGTCCCTGTCTTCTATGGCATCCGGGACCCCCAGGAATCTCAGATTGTTATGGCGGGACTTGTTCTCCAGGTCGTCCAGCTTGGCCTCCTGACCCTGAAGTAGCATTTTCATACGGGTCATCTCCTGTTGCAGCTCCAGCACATGCTCCTCCATCCGCTCTATCCGGCCCTCTGCTTCCTGCATTCGACTCCCCAGGGCCCCCACAGAAGCTTGGAGGAGGTCCATACGGCCCCGCAGGTCCTCAAATTGCGCCGACAGTGCTCCCGCCACAGCCAAGGAGATTTCATCCACCATCCCGGCTTTAACCTCCCCCTTCAGCGGCGAGGACTGCTCTCCCCCTCTGGGCGGCAGAGGGGTCTTCTCCTTTTCCACCCGGCGGCTGCCCTTTGCCGCCATGCCCGAGCTGTGTCAGTCCGCAGGGGTCTCGTTCCCCGTCCCCACCACGTACTGCAGATCTCAGCGGCTTAGATACCTCCCACGCAGATATGCGATTCAATTGCCGCGGGGGGGGGGGGCAAGGTCTTCTCTGTCCCCAGTCCAAGGCACTCCTCAGTTCCCCGACTCCTGCAGGGGGGGCCATATGCCAGGCTAAGCGGCCCCCGCGGATCTCCCAAAGCCAACGGACTAGCCGCGGCCCAGCCCAGGTCTCAGCAGGGGGGCTCCAGCCACCCCTAAGGACTTGATGTCGGCCGCCCTCCTGGAGCGCAAAAAAAAATATAGATATAGCTGGGGGAGGTAGCGGGAACAATGAGGCTCAGCAGGGGGGGGGCGCCTGCCGCCGCGGAGCGCGGCTCAGGGATCTGGCTGCACGTCGCTGTTTGCCGCTGCTTACCGGGTCTCCCCACCGCGTGGCATTTGATGCAGGCTCCTGGTCTTCCGCCGCGGCCGCCCAGATCCAGGCCGCGGCCGTTGTTCAGCGCAGGGGGGGGGGAGATGGAGGCTCAGGAGCGCCAGCTCACATGGCGGATCAGTCGGGGGTGCAGGGGGGAGGCTCAGAACCCCAAACCCGGCTCTGACAGCTCATTCGTCATTGCCGGAGGGGCGAGGAGGCCCAGAGCTCGAGCGGCGTGCGTCTGCTCGTGCTCACCGCATCCCCGGAAGTCCAGAACCCCGTTTTATTGTAAGTCCAGTGCAGACCTGCCTGCACTGCACAAATGTGTTACCTGTAGACCGCACTGATGTTAAATAGTGCGGTATATAAGAAACATTAAATAAATAAATAAATGAGCCTCTCTCCAGTCCTTTGGCACCACTCCCGACTCCAATGAGGCATTGAAAAGATCAGTCAGTGGAGCTGCTAGAACGTCCCCAATTTCCTTCAGTATTCTAGGGTGTATCCCATCCGGTCCCATCACTTTGTTTACTTTAGGTTTAGCTAGTTTCTCACGAATACAGTCTTCTGAAACTTGTTCAAGATGCCCCTCACTTCTATTCCTGTTTGTGGGTGTTTTCTGAGGTCCTGCTCCTGGTACAAGAGGACATGGAATGAAGGTGAAAGGAGATAGATTCAAGAGTGATATGCGGAAATATTTCTTTACGGGAATAGTGGTGGATACGTGGAATAGTTTCCCAGTGGAGATGGTAGAGATGAGGACAGTATCTGAATTCAAAGAAGCATGGGACAAACCCAGAGGATCTCTAAAGGAAAAAAGGGGATTGCTGTAGTGGTTGATATGGAAGGACAGACTAGATAGGCCATGTGGTCTTTTTCTTTCGTCATGTTTCTATGTTTCTATTAACATAGAACACAGCACACCACAAACATAATACAACCCCCCCCCCCCCCAGAAAGACACAAGGAAGAAAATAGATACAAATACCTCTAACTAATCCCCAAGACAGTTGAAACAAATTGGTCTTTGCTGCCTGGATGTCCTTTAAGAGGCAGGTAATGTTACATAAGCAGGTTGAGGTATGGGCCTTGGATTCCTGGAGAGATTTTGGGTGCAGAGAGGTAGATCTGAGAGTCATCAGCATAAAGATGATAGTGCAAATAATTGAAAGAAAGGAGTGCACCAAGGGACTGGGTCCAGAGATAAAAGGAGAGATCTTAAAGATAGAGCCCTGAGGTAGACTGACTGAAAGCAGGATGGGAGTAGAGAAAGATCCACCAGAATATACACTAATAATGTGATGGGAGAATTGAGAAAAAAACCAGGACAGAACAGAGCTTCTAAATCCAAGCAAAAACAGGATATCAAGGAGAAGGTTGTGATCAACAATATCAAAAGAAGTGGAAAGGAGGATTGCATAAAGGCCCTTGGTGAGGAACAATCTACTGAAATCTCTGGCAATAATCTTTTCTGTAGATTGTAAAGGATGAAAGCCAGATTGCAGTGGATCTAGAAGGGCCCGAGAGATGAGAAAGTCCAGACAATAGTAGTGAACAGCATGTTCAAGGAGTTAAGAAGCAATGGAGAGGAGGGAGATGGGTCATTAATTTAAAGAAGGACAGGTAGAGTCAAGTGAAGATCCCGCGAGGAGAAGTGCAACCAAAGTATGCTGGAAGGTCATAGGAACAGCCACAGTACAAAGCCACAAGCTGAGAACATGACAGGTGGAGGGGACAATGGCAGAAGAGACATAGCCTGGAAAACAGGTGGAAATGGGATCAGAGCAACAAGTAATGAGTTTGAGGAGAAGAGAATATGAGCAGCTCCCCCTTCATTGATTCCGGAAAAAGGAAGAAAGGGTGACAGAGGCTAACAGAATGATTTGGGAGTGCAGAAAGGGAAAGGAGTGGTGGAGGTGTGGACCTTACCATGGAAAGAGTCAGTCAGAATCTAGGCAGAAAGAGAAGGAGAGGATGGAGGCAGAGGCACCTCGAGGAGAGAGCTGAGTATAGCAGAGAGACAGCAAGGGTCAGAGGCAGGAGAATTAGTCAGGTGGACATAGTACTCTTGCTTGGCGAGTGCTATGGCTGACCACAATGAAGTTATCATGAGTGTAAAATGCAGGATTTAAGCCAGAGGTACCCAGATGAGCGAGCACAGTAACAGAAGTAGCATGTTGCAAAGGACAGCCAGGGCTGAAGTATAGCATGCCTCAAAGGATGAAGAGCCCAAGATAGCATATTATGGATGAGATGCTATACTCATCCATAATATGCTTACAGTGAGTATTGATAAAACCGGCAAAACTGACATATGTCAATTCTGTAAGACTGAGCAGGAAACAGTGACTTACCTCATAGCTGGCTGTGAAGTTCTGATGGCAGAAAATTTCTATGCAGAAAGACAAAATAAAGTGGCACACCTCATCCACTGGAAACTCTGTAAACACCTACATAGTGTACAGAACAGGGGGGGGGCCCAATCCATTGGCCAAGTGGATTGCCACCCCTCCTCCTCCGTGCAAAAGGGAAAACAAAAACCTTACATACACATACAGGGAGGGCTTACCATCCCCTACTAATAAACCACACCTCATGCAGCTTATACTCGTACCTGGCACAAAATTCTCACAGATTCTTCTTACAAAATAAAATCCTTTAACTTGGAGAATTCCTTCACCCTGTACTTATTACAGCTATAAAGTAATTAAGAGATTTCCTGTCCATAGACAGATCCTAGCACAGTGAAAGAGAAGGATATATGACAGTGAGATTCCTACTCAGGGGCGGCCCAAGGGGGGTGCGGGGCCATGTGCGGAGACTTGGTGCGGGGCCTCATTTGCATAGGTGGCCTTATTTGCATAAATATTTGCATAATGTTACCATACACTAACTTTTAGTAAACATGTCTCTTAATGAGGGTATGGATAAAGAAAGACTAAAAGATTTCTACACTACTATAATCCAGTGCCAACCGCCAGGCACATTAGGAACTACTACAAACGCTGCCCATTTAGAACCCATAGCAAACCCGCCGTATCCTGACAGCATTACCAGGACTCACAAAGCACCATACCCTACCTATCAAAAGGCAACACTGCAAATATTAAACCAATACATTTCAGAGAATACTGGGGAAAGAGAACAAGTGGCAATGTCAAATAGGAATTACATAAACAGAATACCTCAGCTCAGTTACACATGCAGAACATAGACCATCATCAAACAAGGAATCACAATTTAGAAACAGGAAGGCAATAATTAAACTGGGAACCCCAAAAGCCAAACTTGGAATGTACAACACCACTGTAGAAATAAAACTATAAATTAATTTCCTCTTGTACCAAACAAAGCGCAGATGTTAATGATGCACATTTCCCAGAGCTTTCATATTCCAGTTAATAAATTCAAAATAAAGAGATATCTTTCTACCTTTTGTGCATTTTTTTTCAGTTGCAATTGCTCCAGCCACTTTCTTCTGGTTTCTTCATGTTTTCTGCTAACTCTCCATCGTCTGCTGTTCATTTGTTCTTTCTTCTCTCTTCTAGTTTTTTTTTCCATTCTCTCTCTCTACATCTGCTTTAACATATTAATCTTTCTCCTTTTGCTCTTTCCTCATTCCTATTTCATCCACACAAATTTTACCCCTCCATCCTCAATCCCCACTTACTCTCCCAATAACCGGCCAATTGTAGATTTTTCATCCCTCCCACACAAAATATTTTTCCCCTCTCCATTTTACTCTCCCAGACCCATCCCATTCTAATCCTCCCCCAACATCAGCTCCCTTCTAGTTCCAGTCTCACCCAGCATCCATTCCCTTCTAGTCCCTGCATCAGCCCATTTCCAGTCCTACCCCCCATCAACCCATTTCCGGTCCTAGCTCCCCCATCCATTTTCAGTCTGAGTCCCTTCATCAGCTCATTACCAATCCTAGCCCCCCCATCAGCCCATTTCTAGTCATTTCCTAGCCCCACCATCAGCCCATGTCAAATCCTAGCTCCCCTCCACTCAGCCCAATTCCAGTCCAAGCCCCCCCATGAGCCTACTTCCAGTTCTAGCCCCCCCATCCATTACGTCTTAACCCCCCCGCCCATTACCAGTCTTAACCACCCCCCCATTACCAGTCTTAACCACCCCCCGCAGCCCATTACCAGTCTTAACACCCCCCCCCGCAGCCCATTACCAGTCTTAACACCCCCCAGCCCATTACCAGTCTTAACACCCCCCAACCCAGCCCAGCACCAGTCTTAACATCCCCCCCAGCCCAGCCCAGCCCAGCACCAGTCTTAACACCCCCCCCAGCCCAGCCCAGCCTTAACACCACCCCCAGCCCAGCCTTAACACCCCCCCAGCCCAGCCCAGCCCAGCACCAGTCTTAACACCCCCCCAGCCCAGCCCCAGTCTTAACACCCCCCCAGCCCAGCCCAGCCTTAACACCCCCCCAGCCCAGCCCAGCCCCAGTCTTAACACCCGCCCAGCCCAGCCCCAGTCTTAACACCCCCCCAGCCCAGCCCAGCCCAGCACCAGTCTTAACACCCCCCCCAGCCCAGCCCAGCCCCGCCCCCCATATCGGCTTATGGCAAATTTAAAATTAAAAAAAAAAACCTGGCTCTGGCTGCTGCCGCGGCAGCAGAATGGAGTGTCCCGCGGGGCCCCCTCTCCTCGCTGAGCCTCTCTGCAAGGGCTTTCAGATTCGCGAAGGAAGAGTGTCTCCCTCGCGTCTCTGTTAAGCCCGCAGGGGCTAATGGGAAATTTCCCATCAGCCCCTCGCGTCTAAAGGGGCAGATGGGAAATTTCCCATTAGCCCCTGCGGGCTTAACAGAGACGCGAGGGAGACACTCTCCCTTCGCGAATCTGAAAGCCCTTGCAGAGAGGCTCAGCGAGGAAAGGGGGCCCCGCGGGACACTCCATTTTGCTGCGGAGGCCGCGGCAGCAGCCAGAGCCAGCTTTTTTTTTTTTTTATATAATTTTAAAAAAAAAGCAGAATGTTCTTAACGCGGGGCCCTGTGCAAAGAACATTCTTGCTCAATGGACGGGCCGGACCTGTTCCTACTGTAGCTACACTCAAAGATAAACTAAGGAGACTTTCATACAGACAACAGACACATACTCACACACTCATTAGCAGACATACAGTGGAAATTACAAACCACCTTCTTCAGAAAATGGGGTGTAAATTCCCAATCTTTAAAAGTTCTGTCCTGTTATATAGTTTTCTTTCCAAATAGTCCCTTTGTTTTTGATTCCAGGCATCTGGAGTTTCTCTTTCGTTCCTTCCTTTGTACTGTCATATCTGCACTCCCCATTCCTGTTGACCTGTGACCCTTATGGCCTTGTGTATAAACATGTGCTCAGGCCTTTGTCAGATTTATTCCTTGTTATCTGACCCTTTTCCCACCTTTCCAATCTTTCACCTGGTTTGTCTTTCTATCCCCTATTTTTAAGAAATATAGAAAATATATCTTATTAGTTCTCTAATATTGACAGTTTCCACACTAGGCCTCAGTAGGCCCCCATGTCAAACTAACATAACCATGCTAATGATGCCTTCTCTCTCCCGTACCCTGTAGATAAGTGTGTTTTTTCTCACATTTCTTCCATCTGATGTCACCTAATACCCATAGCATCCCACAACGCACATGCAGTACAAATGCCAGCAATTTTGACATTTTAGATGTTCTTTGTATTAACTCTTTCCCTTCTGGCTCTCACAATAGTAACATAGTATATGACTGTAAATAAAAACCAGTATGGCCGATCTAGTTTGCCCAGCAAGGTGGCAAGAGTAGGTGCACCTGCCGCTCCGTGCAGGTCACCCCTCCCCATGCCTTTGTTTAGGGGTGTACCCACCGCTCCGTGTAGGTCACCCTTATTTGTTGAGATATGAGAGATAGTTATGTTTATTTTGATTTTATCCTGTTGTTATAAAGAGATTCACTATGTCTGTCCCATGCCATTTTGAATACTGTCACTGTATTTGCCCACCACCACTTACATTGGGAGGGCATTCCAAACATCCACCACCCTTCCAGTGAAAAAGTATTTCCTTACATTGTCTTTCAGTTTACCCCCTTGAAGCTTCATGTTATGACCTCTAGTTTTATAGCTTCCCCATCTTTGGAAGAGGTCTGAATCATATCTCCCCTGTCCCTCCTTTCCTCCAGAGTGTACATATTTAGGTTTTCAAGTCTCTTAAGTCTTCAGACGCAGGCTCCAAAACATTTTGGTTGACTTTCTCTGAACCATTTCCAGTCTTTTTATATTCTTTGCAAGATATGGTCTCCAAAACTGAACACAATATTCCAAGTGAGGCCTCAACAGCGACTTGTACAGTGGCATCAGTACCTCTTTTCTTTTCTGCTGGTAATTCCTCTTTGTATGCAACCTAGCATCCTTCTGGCTTTTGCCCCATATTGTCACACTGTTTCACCATCTAGAGATCCTCAGAAACAATCACTCTGAAGTCCTCCTCCCGGTCTGTGCACACCAACCTCTCGCCCCCTATCACATACAATTCTCTTGTATTTCTGCTTTCCAAGTGCATGACACTGCACCTCTTCACATTAAATCGTAACTGCCAAGCATTAGACCATTCTTGCAGCTTTTGTAGACCTTTCCTCATGTTAGCCACTTCCTCAGAGGAGTCCACTCTGTTGCAAATTTTCATGTCATTTGCAAAAAGACAGTCCTTCAACAATATCACTCACAAGTACATTGAACAGTACCGGTCCCGAGACCAAACTCTGGGGCACACCGCTAATCACCTTCCTTTCATCCGAGTGAGTTCCATTTACCATCACCTCTTTGCGGATGATACCAAAATCTGCCATAGAGTAGACACACAGGAAGGTATAGATAACATGAGGAGGGATCTAGCTAAGCTTGAAGAATGGTCTGGAATTTGGCAGCTGGGATGTAATGTTAAAAAATGCAAGGCCATGCATTTGGGTCTGCAGCAATCCAACGGAGCAATATAGTATAGGGGGTGAAGTACTTTTGTCTACTAAAGAAGAGCGGGACCTAGGCGTGGTTGTCTCTGATGATCTTAAAGTGGTTAAACAGGTAGAAAAGGTGACAGCAAAAGCTAGAAGGATGCTTGGGTGCATACGGAGAGGAATGGCTAGCAGAAAAAAGGAGGTGATAGTGCCTCTGTATAAGTCTTTGTTGCGGCCTCAATTGGAGTATTGTGGGCAATTCTGGAGACCGCACCTTCAAAAGGATATAAACAGGATGGAGTCAGTATAGAGGGTGGCTACTAAAATGGTTAGTGGTCTTCATTATAAAGCATATGTGGACAGACTTAAGGATCTTAATATGTACACATTAGAGGAAAGGCGGGATAGAGGTGATAGAATTGAGATGTTTAAATACCTCCGTGGCATAAATGTTCACGGAGAGAGCCTCTTTCAATTGAAAGCAAGTTCTGCTACGAGGGGACATGGGATGAGGGTGAAGGGAGATAGATTCAGGAGTGATATGTGGAAATATTTCTTTACGGATAGAGTGGTGGATCCATGGAATAGTCTCCCAGTGGAGGTCGTAGAGATGAGGACAGTAACTGAATTCAAAAAAGCATGGGACAAACGCAGAGGATCTCTAAAGGAAAAAAGGGGACTCTTATAGTTGTTGATATGGAAGGCCAGACTAGATGGGCCATGTGGTCTTTTTGTGTCATCATTTTTCTATGTTTCTGCCACCTGTCAGTTAAACAATTTCTGATCCTGTTCACCACCTTGGGACCCATCCTCAAGCTGTTGAGGATATTGAAGATAAGAACATAAGATATGCCAAACTGGGTCAGACCAAGGTCCACCAAGCCCAGTATTCTGTTTCCAACAGTGGCCAATCTAGGTCATACGTACCTAGCAGTTTCCCCAAGGGACACAGGTTCCACAATGCTTGTATTGGTCCAAGCATTGATATCCTGGGTCCCTTCTTAATAATGGTTTATGGACTTTCCTCCAGGAACTTGTCCAAACCTTTTTTAAACCCAGCTACACTAACAGCCTTTACTACATCCTCCGGTAACAAATTCCAGAGTTTGATTACACGTTGAGTGAAAAAATATTTTCTTTTATTAGTCTTAAATAGTTTACCCTGTAGCTTCATTGCATGTCCCCTAGTCTTTCTATATTCTGAAAAGGTAAACAATCGATCTACGTTCACCTGTTCCACTCCGTTCATTAATTTATAGACTTCTATCATATCTCCCCCCTCAGCCGTCTCTTTTCCAGGTTAAAGAGCCCCAACCTTCTTAGCCTTTCTTCATAGGAGTATCCTTCCATCCCCTTTACCATTTTGGTGGCTCTTCTCTGAACCTTTTCTAAAATCGCTATATCCTTTTTAAGATACGGCGACCAGAATTGCACACAATATTCAAGGTGCGGTCTCACCATGGAACGATATAGAGACATTATAATAGCCAAAGTTAATTGTATATAGTTATGGAAAAAACACTGTTCCATGTTATTGTTCATGAAAAGTTAATTATACATAGTTATGAAAAGTTAATTGTACATAGTTATGAAAAAAAACACTGTTCCATGTAAAAACCATGTTCATTATATGTTAAATGTAAACCGCCTTTGATCTTTGGAAAAAGCGGTATAGAAGAAAAGCATAAATAAATAAATAAATAAATAAATATCTTTTGTTTTATTTTCCATTCCTTCCCTTATCATACCTAGCATTCTATTTGCTCATTTGGCCACCGCTGCACACTGGGCTGAGGGTTTTAACATGGTATCCACAATGACGCCTAAATCTTTTTCCTGGGTGGTGGTTCCTAATGTGGAACCTTGCATCGTGTAACCATAGTTTGGGTTGTTCTTTCCTAGGTGCATAACCTTGCACTTGTCCACATTAAATTTCATCTGCCATTTTGATGCCCAGTCTTCCAATTTATCAAGATCCTCTTGCAATTTTCCACAATCCTCTTGGGTTTTAACAACCTTAAATAGTTTTGTGTCATCTGCAAATTTGATAACCTCACTCGTTATTCCACTTTACAGGTCATTTATGAATATGTCAAAAAGCAGCGGACCCAGCACAGATCCCTGGGGTACACCACTATTCACCTTTCTCCATTGGGAAAATTGGCCATTTATCCCTACCCTCTGCTTTCTATCTTTTAACCAGTTCCTGATCCACAATAGTACACTGCCTCCTATCCCATGACTCTTTAGTTTTGTCAAAAGTCTCTGATGAGGGACCTTGTCAAAGGCTTTCTGAAAGTCCAGATACACTATATCAACCGACTCACCTTTGTCCACCTGATTATTCCTCCTTCAAAGAAATATAACAGATTAGTAAGAGAAGATCTTCCTTGTCTAAAGCCATGTGGGCTGTCTCCCATTAGGTCACGACTATCTACATGCTGAGTAATTTTATTCTTTATGATGGTTTCTACCATTTTTCCCGGTACTGATGTCAGGCTCACTGGTCTGTAGTTTCCCGGATCACCCCTGGAACCCTTTTTAAAAATTGGCGTTACATTGGTGATCCTCCAATCTTCAGGTATTAGAGATGATTTTAATGATAGTTCACAGATTACTAATAGCAGGTCTGCAATCTCGTATTTCAGTTCTTTCAACACCCTTGGATGTATACCATCCGGCCCAGGTGATTTGCTACTCTTCAGTTTATCTAATAGTTGTAATACATCTTCCCGATGTATCGATATTTCCTTCAATTCTTCCGCACCTTTAAATACCACTTCAGTCATGGGTAACCATCCCTACATCTTCCTCAGTAAAGACTGAAGCAAAGAATTCATTCAATCTCTCCGCTATTGCCTTGTCGCCTCTTAGGGCTCCTTTAACCCCTTTATCATCTAATGGACCAACTGACTCTCTCACAGGTTTTTTGCTACGAATGTACTTGAAAAGGTCTTTACTTCGCGTTTTTGCTTCCGCAGCAAGCTTCTTCTCAAATTCTCCCTTTGCCTGCCTTATCAATGCCTTGCATTTGACTTGCCAGTGCTTGTGCTGTTTCCAGGTTTCGTCGTTTGGCTCTTTTTTCCATTTCCTGAAAGATGCTTTTTTGGCAACAGCCGTCTCTCTGACCTCACCTTTAAACCATGCTGGCAGTTTTTTGGACTTCCTTCCACTTTTCTTAAAGCGTGGAATACAGCTGGTCTGGGCTTCCAAGATAGTATTTTTCAACAACAGCCAAGCCTGATGTACGTCTTTAACCTTTGCAACTGCTCCTTTTAGTTTTTTCTTAACTGTTTTCCTTATTTTATCATAGTCTCCCTTTCGAAAGTTAAAAGGTAGTACTGTGGATTTCCTTACTATCCCTCCTCCACTAATTAAATCAAAGGCGATCATGCTATGATCACTATTGCCAAGTGGCCCCAATACCCTTATCTCTTGCACTAGATCTGGTGTTCCACTAAGGACTAGGTCTAATATGGCTTCCCCTCTGGTCGGTTCATGAACCAGCTGCTCCAAGAAGCAGTCATTTATTTTATCTAGGAACTTTATCTCCGTAGCATGTCCTGACATGACACTGACCCAGTCGACACCGGGGTAATTGAAATCACCCATTATTATTACTGCGCTGTAACATTTGTTAGCTTCCTTGATTTCTTTGAGCATTTCATCATCCATTTGGTCATTCTGGCCAGGTGCTCAATAGTACACCCCCCACTGCCATTGCCTTCTCCCTTTTATATGGAATTTCAATCCATATAGATTCTACGGCAGATTTTGTTTCCTGCAAAACTTTAATCCTTTCTGAGTCAATGCCCTCTCTAACATAGAGCGCAACCCCTCCACCAATTTGATCAGCTCTATCATTACGATATAGTTTGTACCCAGGTATCACAGTGTCCCACTGGTTGTCCTCCTTCCACCATGTCTCTGATATTCCAATCATATCTAACCTTTCATTTAGTGTTATATATTCTAACTATCCCATCTTATTCTTTAGACTTCTAGCATTTGCATACAAGCACTTTAGAGAATGTATTTTATTCATGTTAATTTGGCTATTGTTAGACATGGGTAAATTGGGATCTTTAAGCTCTGTCTGCTCCATACTTGAGGGCATTTGGGCTACTTTACTCTTTTGTGGAACCCCTCTGCTTTTGGTAGGATCCTTCAAGGATACATTCTTCCGAACCATCCGCTCTTGGGCGACTGTCGGCTTTCCCCTAATATCTAGTTTAAAAGCTGCTCTATCTCCTTTTTAAAGGTTAATGCCAGCAGCCTGGTTCCATCCCAGTTAAGGTGAAGCCCATCCCTTCGGAAGAGCCCCTCCTTTCCCCTGAATGTTCCCCAGGTCCTAACAAATCCAAAACCCTCATCTCTGCACCATTGTCTCATCCACGCATTGAGACTCCGGAGCTCTGCCTGCCTTTTGGGTCCTGCGCGTGGAACAGGAAGCATTTCGGAGAATGCTACCATGGAAGTTCTGGATTTCAACTTCCTACCTAAAAGCCTAAATTTTGCCTCCAGAACCTCCCTACCACATTTTCCTATGTCATTGGTACCGACATGTACCAAGACAGCAGACTCCTCTCCAGCACTATCTAAGACCTTATCTAGGTGGCGCGTGAGGTCCGCTACCTTCGCACCAGGCAGGCATGTTACCAGGCAATCCTCACGTCCACCAGTCACCCAGCTATCTATATGCCTAATGATCGAATCACCAACTATAACGGCTGTCCTAACCCTTCCCTCATGGGCACATGGCCCTGGAAAAACTTCCTCGGTGCGAGAGGGTTTTACATCACCTGGAGGACAGGTCCTAGTTACAGGATCACTTCCTGCCACACCAGGGTGATGCTCTCCTGTCACGTGACCTCTCTCCTCCATGGCAAGAGGGGTGCTGCCAGTCTGGAGGTGGGACTTCAGGACTATATCCCTGTAGGTCTCGTCTATGTACCTCTCTGTCTGTCTTATGTTTTCCAAGTCTGCTACTTTAGCCTCTAAAGAACAGACTTGTTCCCTGAGAGAAAAGAGCTCCTTGCACCTAGTGCATACCTAAGACCTCTCACCAACTGGGAGAAAATCATACATGTGACACTCAATGCAAAAGACTGGAAAGCCTCCATCCCGCTGCTGGACTGCTGTCTGCATCTTAGTTTTAAGTTTGTGTCTAGATCTTTAAGTTCTTACTTACTAGGGATTGCTATGGGTGTTTATACCAATAAAACTGTACCTAATATGTTTAATATACCTTGTTCACCTGAAGCTTAATTTATCTCAGGTCCTTAGTGTATGACTGATTTGGGTAATGAGCTTCACCTGAAAGCACCTCCTGTCTTTTAAGATGTGTAAGTACCTATAAAGCTATGATTATCCCAGGGGAGGATGGGTGTGGGGAGGGAGGGAGGGAAATAACACTTATTAAAAGAGGGCTGCTACACAGTACCTTGTCTTGTGCTGCTGAGGTAAGCTAAATTCTGATTTGATTTAAATTATAGCTCTTAGCTGCTGCAAGTCTCTAACTTCTTATGAAATTTAAACTACAAGCTCTCTGCTGGGCACTAAATTTAACCAGAAAGCTCTCTTCTGTGTATTAAATTTAAACTAAAAGTACTTTGCTGTTACTTGGCCCTGAGTGACTATTAAATTTAAACTACAAGCTCTCTGGTGGGTATGAAATGTAACCAGAAAGCTCTCCTCTGTGTTTTAAATTCAAACTTTAATTGCTGCTACTAGGCCCTAACTGATCCAACAAAAAACAGTGGGTTCACAGATTAAGTAGCTTTAATACAAAGAATTCTTTTTAGAAAATTACCAGAAGTATATACTCACAGTTGCAGATTTCTCTCCAGAAGTAACAGTCCCCCTTTCTAGTCCTTCAGCCTTCTATGAAGAACAGTATCAAGGGCATGAAACACATGCCCTTGATCTAGTTCTCTGGTCACCCAGTCAAAGAACTCAATTCGATTTGTTTGGCAAGATCGTTCTTTGGCAAAACCATATTGCCTCGGATCATGCAACCTGTTGGCTTTGAGAAATTCCACTATTTGCTTTTTCAGGGGTGCCTCCATTACTTATCTCGGCAAGAAAAGGCTTACTGGCCTGTAGTTTGTCATGTCTTCCCTATTACCATTTTTGTGAAGCGGTACCATATCAGCCCTTCTCCAGTCCTGTGGAATTACTCCTGTCTCCAAGGATCTATTAAAAACTTCCTTTAACAGCCCTACAAGAACCTTTCTGAACTCTTTCAGTATCCTGGGATGTATCCCATGTAGTCCCACGGCCTTGTCCACTTTCAGTTTTGCAAGCTGTTCTAACACATCAACTTATTTATTTATTTGCTTTTATATATCACACTATTTCAAAATCAGCACGATTTACATAGAACATGAGCAGAAGAACCAACTTTACATAGAGCAGGTAATTTACATGGAACCTAGTTTACATAGAACTGGTATTCAACAGAAACAAGCAGCTAATGTTAAAGGTTAAACAGGGATATGAACTTGGACGGTGCAGGGGAATTAAGGAGAGTTGGGAGAACTAATTACAAGCTGTTCAGTTGAATGGTGTGGTATCTACTCCATTCCCATTTGTATATTTGTCAGTTACAGGTAGTCCTTCTCCAGGATTTTCTTTAGAAAAAACAGAACAGAAGTATTTGTTTAGCATCTTCACTTTTTCATTGTCATTTTCCACAAATCCGTTCCTGGCCTTTTTGAGTCCTGCAATTCCACCTCTGATTTTCCTCCTCTCCTGAAATACCTGAAAAACGTTTTGTCGCCACACTTCACTCTTTAGCCATCTTTTCTTCTGCCTTTGATTTGCTATTCTTATTTGTCTTTTTATTTATAAATATTTGAATATACACAAAGAAAACTAGTATAATACCATATACATATATGAAGTCAAGTCCACATCAAGGAGAATGTTCCATACACCCAAAGTCAATATCACTATCATCTCTGGAAATTGCTTACAAAATCCCCTTAATTTAAATCAAGAACAAAAAAAAAATTCTAAACAGAAATCTCTTTCCCCTGCAGAAACCCTTCCACTTGATCAGCCTCAAAAAAACACAAACCCTGATAGACAATATGACACTTACAGGGAAACTAAATAAAATTAAGCACCAAGAGCCAAGATCTAATCTCCAAAAACTCCTTCCGATGCTTCTGGGTAACCCTAGAAACGTTCAGGAAACTTTGGACAGACCGACTGCAAAATTTCTCAGATTTCTTTGAAAAATATAAATTTTAAAACTCTCTTTTTGTCCATTTCAGAAACAAAAATAACCAACAATGTGGCTCTCGAAGCAATATGCTCCTGCGAGGATGCTAGGAAAGCAGATATATCCAAAGTGGGTGCTGATAATTGCTCATAATCCTGCCCCTCTCCGCACCATATTACTTCT
Organism: Ichthyophis bannanicus; assembly: GCA_033557465.1. Lineage (NCBI taxonomy): Eukaryota > Metazoa > Chordata > Amphibia > Gymnophiona > Ichthyophiidae > Ichthyophis > Ichthyophis bannanicus. Next base: position 6,797,292 of record CM066042.1, on the reverse strand, counting down.
CACAACCTTCTCCTTAGGCACATAATAGATCCTAGATAACCTAACAGATTCAACATCTGAGATCAATAAAACTTCCTTAAGGTATTTATAAAAAAGAATCTAAGGAAATTGTTAAATTTTCCACAAACCTACTACCTATTGTAAGTTTTTAGAACGTAAAGAATTTTCCAAAAATTCATCCTGCCGATGAAGCAAGAGAGTCCTGAACAGAGGAAGCTAAAGCAGCTTGAGAGGCTGAAATTTGTGATTCAGATTTAATACACCTCTTTTCCAGCTCTTTCAAGCGACCTTCATGATCTGAAAATTTATCCACCACTTTCCTTGAAAAGGATGAAATTTTTTGAAGGAAAGCTTGAAGAACCATCTCGGTACAAGAAACAATTCACCAAATATCCTTCAGTGAAACATCTTTTGTTGACGTTTTTCCCTCCCCAATAGATTTAAAAACTATTACTGAAGGTAGGGAAGAAGTTATGTGTCCACCAGGAGAGTCCAAAGTCAAGAAGGCATCTGGAAGGGAACCTGATCCCACCCTCAAAGGTGAGGAGGCCGCACCAGGGATATCCATTTTTTGACTAGGTGGGGCAGAATTACCTTGAAAATCAGTGGGAGATAAAGAAGACTCCGTACTTAAAGTTGATGTTTGTTCAGGACACGGAGCAGAAGTTGATAAGTTAAAGGTACCATTTCCACAGCCCTAAAATGGGCATCTATAGGACCCACCACTTTTACAGCCTTCGTACTGGGGGTAAACACGTTTCTTTTTTTTCCATTACAGGGAAAAGTTCCTCCTATGCAGATGTGCGCCGAATGGGCACCAATGGGGCAGGACATAGAAACAGAAATATGACGACAGAAAAAGACCACATGGCCTATCTAGTCTGTCCTTCCATATCAACAACAGTCCCGTTTTTACCTTTAGAGATCCTCTGTGTTTGTCCCGTGCTTTTTTGAATTCAGTTACTGTCCTCATCTCTACTTCCTCCACAGAGACTATTCCATGGATCCACTACTCTTTCCGTAAAGAAATATTTCTGCATATCACTCCTGAATCTATTCCCCTTCACCCTCATCCCATGTCCCCTCGTAGCAGAACTTGCTTTCAATTTAAAGAGGCTTTCTCCCTGAACATTTATGCCACGGAGGTATTTAAACATCTCAATCATATCACCTCTATCCCGCCTTTCCTCTAAGGTGTACATATTAAGATCCTCAAGTCTGTCCTCATATGCTTTATAATGAAGACCACTAACCATTTTAGTAGCCACCCTCTGCACCGACTCCATTCTGTTCACATCCTTTTGAAGATGCGGTTTCCAGAATTGCACACTATACTCCAAATGAGGTAGCACCAAAGACTTATACAGAGGCATTATCACCTCCTTTTTTCTGCTAGTCATTCCTCTCCGTATGCACCCAAGCATCCTTCTAGCTTTTGCCGTTGCCTTTTCTACCTGTTTAGCTACTTTAAGATCATCAGACACAACCACGCCTAGGTCCGGTTCTTCTTTAGTGGACAAAAGTACTTCATCCCCTATACTATATTGCTCCCTTGGCTTGCTGCAGCCCAAATACACCACATGTAGGGCTATCCCTTGGTCCAACTCCCTGGTCACCCAGTCAAAGAAATCAATCAGATTTGTCTGAGAAGACCTGCCTCTGGTGAATCCAAGCTGCCTCGGATCCTGTAATCCGCTGGACTCCAGAAACCTCACTATTTTCTCTTTCAGTAGCGTTTCCAATAATTTACTCACCACCGAAGTTAAACTAACCAGCCTGTAGTTTTCAACCACATCCTTACTTCTGCTTTTGTGTAAAGGCACCACATGAGCCTCTCTCCAGTGCTTTGGCACCACTCCCGACTCCAATGAGGCATTGAAAAGGTCAGCCAGTGGAGCTGCTAGAACGTCCCAAATTCCCTCAGTATTCTCAGGTGTATCCCATCCGGTCCCATCGCTTTGTCTACTTTAAGTTGAGATAGTTTCTCATGAACACAGTCTTTTGAAAATTGTTCAAGATGTCCTTTGCTTCTGTTCCTATTTGTGGGTGTTTTCTGAGGTCCTGCTCCTGGTTCTTCATCTGTGAACACAGAACAAAAATATTTGTTAAGCAATTCCGCTTTATCCTTATCAGCTTCTACATAATTCCTGCCCTGCACCCTTGAGTCTGACAATACCACTCTTGCCCTTCCTCTTCTCACTAATATATCTGAAAAATGTCTTATCCCCCCATTTTATTGCACTGGCTATTTCCTCCTCCTTTTGAATTTTTGCCTTCTTGACTACTTTGCTAGCTTCTCTAAGTTTTTCCAAATACAGATGCGTGTCTTCCTCTCTCTGTGATCTCTTGTATTTCATGAAGGCCTCCCTCTTTTTCTTCACTTTTTCAGCTACTTCTTTCGAAAACCATAGCGGTCTCCTTTTCCTTTTACCTTTATTTACCATTTTAACAAAAAGGTTGGTTGCCCTTAAAATATCCCCTTTCAGTTTTTCCCACTGTTTTTCTACATCCCTCAGCTGTTACCATCCAACTAACGACTCCTTGAGGTATTGGCCCATCTTCGCAAAATTAGTCTTCCTAAAGTCTAAGATCCTCGCCTTTGAATGGATTCTAACAGCCCTAGTCCTAATACTGAACCACACCATCTGGTGATCACTGGATGCAAAATGATCTCCCACTACATCATCAGAAACACTTTCACCATTGGTAATGTAATGTTGCTATTACTCCAGAGCTTGAGCTAGTGGAAATAAGCAGCCTGATTCCTTATTCAGTTAGTAAAATTGCTTGGGGAAAGCACTGCCTTCTGGGAGTTGAAGTTTTCTCACTATTTGAAATAAGGCGAGTTGTGGAGCTCAAGTGTTCAGGCGAATAACAGGATTTTAATTCCCCTTCCCAAACGGTTTTACAAATGGAAAATAAAGAACAAGGCTATACAACTTTTGGCATGAAATAATATAAGAAATGTAACTCAAACAGCTTCTTATATCAGCATTACTATAATCCAACATAAAGAGCACTTCTGTTCCAAAACCTTTGGTGCAGTTTCCTTTGGCTGCTACTGGCAGCTCTCTCTCTCTGCACAGCTTAAACTTATTATACAGGTTTTATCTTCTCAGACGCAGACATTGTACAGTCCATTGACTCAATAGGCAGATATTCTACAGATGGCTCAGTTTCCATCGGTTCATACTGACTCTCATTTGGAAATGTCTGCAATTGCTTACAAGGTGTTTCCAGGCACACACCTGTTCCTTCAGCAATAGACTTTTCCCCGTAGCTTCCTGCTATACACGGCTTGTAATTGCCACAGTGTTCACCACATGGAAAGCCCCACCCTTCTGTGTTAATAGCAGAGCACTTCTTAAAAACAGCTTTACTTTTATACCAGTCACTCAGCCTACCTCTTGGCTTCCTTATTAGAGATTCCTTCTGCTTTCCAGGATCAGCTACAGCTGTAAGCCTTGGAGTTTCTACGTGCACACAAGTCTGCCTTCTTGGTACATTCCCCTTATAGCTGCCTTTTACCCACAGCAACAAACCTGGGCTGTTTGTACCTTGCTCCTTTGCACGGACTCTCTGCTCGTCTCCTGTGCTGACTTCCCCTTCTGAATTAAAGGTCAGAGAATCCTCTGTTACCATGAATTCCTCTGTGTCTTCACTCTCAAGCAAATCCTCTGTTTCTCGTGACTGCTTTCCTCGTGGCTGTGCTCTCAGCTGGCCTTCCAACTCTGCTTCCCCATGTGCTTCCAGATCTGCCTGCTCATGTGCTTGCTCCCTTCCTAATGAGCTTCTCTTAAATCTCTGGTTTTCTGGGTTTAACCTGACCACTCCTTTCAACAGGTGTCCAGCCTTAGCTCGTGATTGCTGAGCTGAACTGCAGAAGGGGCGTGTTTTCCTCTCCTCTAATCTGCTTTGTCTGTGGTTTCCCTATAAACCAGGAACCATGTGAACTTGTTTACCTCCCTTAACTGAAGCTGAATCCTGCACTTTATCACTCTCTAAGGGATCTGAGGGACCTTCTACACCACAGTAAGCACCAAGTCCAGTATGGCCCCTTCACGTGTGGGGTCTGTTACCAATTGCCTGAATAGTTCTCCCTGTAGAGAATCCAGGATCTCCTTACTTCTAGATGATACTGCAGCAGGAATGTGCCAGTCAACATCTGGCATATTGAAATCTCCTATCAGTAGCACTTCCCCTTTCCTAGCAATGCTGCGCATGTCTTCAATTAACTCTCTTTCTACCTCTTCCTCTTGTGAGGGAGGTCTGTATATCATGCCAATGTAAATAGATTTCTCTTTCCCTCTTTCTAGTTTAACCCACAATGCCTCCCCTCTCCCTTTTAAGCTCTGTAATTCCAAAGCTTTAATAGTAGTTTTTACATATAGTGCCACTCCTCCTTCCCTACTTCCTACCCTGTCCTTTCTGAATAAAGTATAGCCAGGTATAGTTACATCCCAATCATGGTTTTCTGTGAACCATGTTTCTGTAACTGCCACTAAATCCAAGTCAGCCACTCCCACCAAAGCTTCAACATCAGGGATCTTATTTCCCATGCTACGGGCATTTATACATACTGCTTTCCATATGTTACCCCTGTTACCCATTTCCATGAAGTTATTTAATGTATCACCTACCTGGGGGCTTTCACTTACCTGGGGGCTTTCTTAACCTATCCCCAATGAATCTAGTTTAAAGCCCTCTTCAGTAGATTAGCCAGTCTACTATTGAAAACGCGTTGACCTTTCTTGGACAGATGGATGCCATCTCTGCTCTGCAACCCTTGGAACAGCATCCCATGGTCTAGGAAACCAAAATGCTCTCGATGACACCATCCACGCAGCCATGCATTCATCTCCAGGATGCGAGCCTCTCTGCCTTGGCCTTTACCCTCAACAGGGAGGATTGAAGAGAACACCACCTGTGTACCTAACTGCTTCACCCTCTGTCCCAGAGCCATGAAGTCACTTTTGATACGTTCTGAGGTATACCTGGCAGTATCATTTGTTCCAACATGGATTAGCAACATTGGGTAATAGTCAGTGGGCTTGATGAGTCTCGGCAAACTCTCCATAACATCTTGGATTTTGGCACCAGGCAGACGGCATACCTCTCTGGACATCAAGTCTGGTCGGCAGATGGACACCTCAGTACCCCTCAGAAGAGGGTCTCCAACCACCACTACCCTTTGTTTCCTTGTGGTCACTGATTCTGCAACTTTGAGGTACTTGAGCTCTGGTTCTTCCCTTTCCAGGGATGCTTTCACCTCCTCCACTTCCAGGGCTGCATAATGGTTCTTCATTTCAAGGGCTGGAGAAGTTGGATTGGTGATTTTGCAGGCCCTGGTGACTTGTGTCCAACCATCGACATTCTGTTGGCACCCATCTTCTCCTCTGCTGGAGAGCTTGGTTGCTGCAAGAAGCATCTCATCAATGTACTTCTCACTGTCTTGAATGCTCCTCAGCCTCGCCACCTCCTCTCTGAGTTCCTCCACTTGTTTCCTCAGAGCTTCAGCATGCAGGCACCCTGCACATGGAACCGGTCCTTCAAATGGCTTTAGGACCTCTGTCTGGACCAAGGCAGAAGCTGTAACAGGGGCAACAGCTTTAGCGATACGATTTTTCTCAGCCATTGTTCTGTTTGTGGAGCTTAGGTATCTGTTAAAGCAAAAGAGAGAGATTGTTGGTTGATCTGGAGAGCTTCTTGATGTCTATAGGGTGTCTCTGTTCTACAGGTCGCAACCTACCACTGTGATCCATTTGTTCCTGGGCTGTTTGATTCTTTGTGGGAGCGGTGGTGGATTTCGTCCAGTTTATACCCTAGAAGAGGTGCGTTTAATTGCAGCTAATTCTTCCCTTAGCAGAGTCAATTTGTTATGCATAGCAGCTAACTTAAAGCATACAGGGCAAGCTCTTAGGTTCCAAATGATTCTTCTTAGAATGAAAGTATCACAGTTATTGCACTGAATACATGACATGCTGGTTAAGACTGTTATAAAGGTGTCCTTTGATGCAAAATTAAGTAGGAGACTTAAGTAGAAGACCAGGTCTCTGCAAATCTAAAAGTAAATCAACCCTGTTCTCTGTAAGTCCAGTACGGGCCTCCATGACTGGACAAAGTTAATGTTTCTTGTAAACCGAGCTGAATTTGAAAAGCACGGTATAGAAAAGACTTTAAATAAAAATAAATAAATAAATAATAAATGTGTACTTCAATTCCAAATAGCTATATAGCACAAGTGTCCCTGGCCAGCAGACCTTATATGAACTAAGGGGACACTCAGATATCTGATTTAAAGGCTATGCAAGGAATGCAGGCAGTCTGAATAATCCTAAAAACTTATAGCCAACAGATAAAATCTATATAAAATAAAAACAATTGTAAAGTCTGAAAGCTTAGCTTTGTATAGTCTCTTGGAGCAGTGATGACCTCAACATCACTGTGCCTGAAAAGCACTGGGATCAGGACCCAAAGAGAATTACAGAGAATGAAGAGGTCATGATCACCTGCATGCAAGGAAGTCTGATATAGTGGTAAAGGAGAACATCTGAACGTCATTGATTATAGAGGTGTCGGTTCCAAGCAGCTACTCTGCGAATCATGTTGACAGGGAGATCTTCAAATACCAAGAAATGCATTTGGAGACTAAGAAAATGTGGCAGAAAGATTCGGAGTTATTTCCCATCGTGTTGGGTGCTACAAGCTTGATTAAGAAGAACTTCCAAGTACACCTTGATAAATTACGCATACACATAACACATACTTCAGAGGGAGGCTCTCTTTGACATGATGCAAGTACTACACCAAGCATTAGCAGTAAATTTGAGAGACTGAGATCATACTCTATATACCCTGGCTTAGAAGTGAGGTTCATGACAGTCATGGTTTGCACAAAACTTACCAATCTGAAGGAACTGCTCTGAGAAGCGGGAGGAACAAGTGTATTCAGAGCAGAGGAGAGTACAATACCACAGGAAGGCACAGCCCTATCAACAGACTTAGATGACACAGTGGAAGAAAAAGATGAAATAGTGATGGATGAGACAGCTGAAGGGTCAATAGCGTGAAGACTCCAAAACATATTGGTGGAGATAGGGTGAGACCAAGGTGAAGATCGGTTAAGAGCAAAGACAAGGTGATTGTCAGACAAGGAAAGGATTGAGGTGGAGAAGTTTGAGAAGAAGCAACCAGAGAATAAAATAAGGTCAAGGCAGCGGCCATGCAGGCGAAGAAGGGCAGCAGAGCCCAGCTGAAGGTTGAATGAGGTGGCCAGGGAAAGGAATTTTAGGCATAAGGGTCAGCGAGGCAATCAACATGAATGAAGGTTGTGGGGGGGGGGGGGGTGGTCTATTCTTTTTAGAAAGGCAATACAGATTCAAAATCTTCTCAGGCTACAGAGACAAATGGGAGGTGGGCAATGGTAATGGCATTGACCTGGAGATATTTCAATTTTCTTCCTGCCTATCTATGCTCCTACTATAGATTCCCCTGAATCTGCACAAGAGAGAGGTGACATGTTGTGGTTGCATGGAGAGGTTTATAAGACTATTGCAGGCAAGTTCAATCAGTTTTTTGATTTGTATTTAGATAGGCAATCCATCTGCAAACCTATACACACCAAAACATGGACAGAAATGCATACTTTGATGGCAACCATTGGGTTAGTTGATGTGTGGCAGGTGGGGAACCCAAAAGAGAAGGACTATACTTTTTATTCTGCCTGACATAAGTCTTACTTGAGGCCTGATTATTTTCTAGTCTCAAGTTCTTGCTTGCCTTAGATACATAATTCTTGCATTCGCCCCATATTGCAGTTTCTCAGAGTAGTGACTACTGGCAGAGTCAAACACCAGATTGGCATTTTAACAATTTGCTTCTGAGAGATTCACAGTTTGTTCAATGTATTGAAGTGTTTACTAACAATTTTTTTTTCAGCACCATGCTTCTAATGATTCATTCATCATATGGTGTGGGACGCCTTTAAGTTTACACTTAGGGGAGAGATTATTAGTTATCCTGCAAGGAAAAAGCAGCAAACATTGCTAAATTTCAAGGAGTTGAAGGATAAAATAAGACAACTGGGACATCAATACATTATGCAGTTCAATAACATGTTTGTTGCAAGTATGACTACAATTGACTTGAGTCAGCAGGCTGGTAAAGAATTACTTTAAGCTCAGTTTGGGAGATATACTGAGAGAATTAGGACAGGAACAGTAGGTTTATTTAAAGAAAGTCAATCAACCACTGCCTTGCAGGATCCCAAAATTGGACTGATCACTAAACAACACTTGTTTGGACAATACTAGGCTACTTTTTTCTTTGTCTGCCAAAAAGACCGGCTGTGACCAGGCAATTGAGACCTTTAGTATATCCTAATCTGGGAGCCTCTTTCCAGAAGGCTCTGGGAGCTTTGGTCTTGAGATTCAATGTTATTAAATCTGTTTCTCCTCGTAAAGCCCCTGGGCCAGATAAATTCTACAGAGTTTAGCTCCATCCTACTGGGTAAGTTAGTTTAATATTTTCAGTACCACTATGAGACCAGCCCCAGCAATAGCAACTCTGCAGAAATCTATATTGTTTTGCTTCCCAAGCCATGTCAGTATGCGTAGTTGGTCCAAAATTATAATCTGACCTCGCTCCCAAATACTGATTGTAAAATTTTCATCAAAGTGCTGGGTGTCTTATAGGTCTTCAACAAGTAGGATTTATGGCTGGTCATTATATTGGTGACAATGCTTTGCTGTTTGTCAGACGGCTGCCTAGGGTGAGAACTTACACAATCTTGACGATGCATATATTCATATGATTCTTGCAAGGTATTGTGGGTATTGTAGTTCATTCACTCCCAAACACAGCTGATGACAATAATTTGAGTTGTGAAACCAAGTGGTAAGATCAATAAAATACTTCTTTTATTGATGGGGTTTAATTCACCCAGCACATGTATGCTTGATAGCACTATAAATGAGGTTACTTGCTTGCAGTGTTTAAAATGGATAACAAAAAGTCACAAAGTAAACCAGAAAACAACCTTCAGCTTGTCAGGCAATTAGCTAATGTTTTCTTAGCAAGTAATTACCAAATACAAAGGCACAAAGTAAAGAATAAACTTTGCTGGTTAGGTTAACTTCTGCTTATTTTCCACGCCGATCTCAGCAGTGATTCTCCCTTGCTCACACACACAATCAGGTGCAGCCCTAATTACTATCAATGGACCAGCTGAAAGCCTTTAGCTGGCTGGCTGCTACTGTGTGAGCCCAAATCCTGCTTTAAGAGCTGTTTGCAGTGGAAATAAAGAACAAAGTTAGGTTTCTTTGTGATGGCTGATGTGTTTGCTCATAGAAAACTAGCAATAGCATTTAGATAAAGAACAGTCCATGTAAATAGTTTCATCTGCTGTATTTCCCCCTGCATCAACAATCATAGGGTCAATATCATACATTGGCACAGATGAGTCTTTCATTAAGGCACTATCATGAGAATGCTTATTCCCTTGCTGCCATTCTCTATTATAGATAGGGTCTGGATCAGTGTTCATACCTGAGCCTCTCCTGCTATCATTATTCCTCTCTGTATAGCCTGGCCAATATGTAATCCAATTCTGATGTCCAACCTTCCAATCTTGATCCCTGGACGCTGGATCTTCTCTCACATACCTTCTGGCCTTGGTCTGAAAGTCCCTTCCACATGCAGTCTTCTCTCTTCCAGGTAGCCACTGGTGATTCCTACCTCTGCCACTCCATTCCTCTGGCTGAATCCAGTCCAATGGACTCTGCTGGCTTTTGGAATACCTCCCAGTATGAGTACTGCCTTGGAATCTCCCAGACCTTCCAATGGCCTTTCTTCTCTTCCTTCCAGAGAGTTTCCTTCTCTCTCTATCTGCTTGGCTTGGCTTCTGTTTCTCCAGGTGATACTGGTGCTTGTAGCCGTTGCTGTCTCTGTATCTCTTCCTCCCTCTGTAGCTGTTATCTGAAGAATAAGCTCTATTCTTATCCTGTTCTAATGTGTGCTGCTCCCTAACACAGGGCAGCTGTCTTGAATCAGGCCCTGCCCTTTGAGATGAGTGCTTAGGGATTACCCCATAGCTCTCTTGATTGCACACACATTTTCTTACTTCAGCCTCCCTCATGGCTGCTGGAAACCTGGTGCATTCTGGGACTGGTAGTCTTTTATGTGAAAACTCTGTTTTCTTGCTTCTACCAGAACTGACAGGTTGCTTGTTCAGAGTCACATCATCTTTTCTATAGCTCCTACCTGAGCTATGATAAGCTTCCTTATCACATGTTCCATGATTTATTGACCTTTACCTAGGGCAAAGGGATGGCTGCTTTAGAAGTTCTGTTGGATGCAGAAAAGGGCTTTGATTCTTTGCAATGCCAGTACTTGTGGAAAATGCTGCAATGATTTGGTCAGTGGTTCCCAAACCTGTCCTTGGGGCTCCCTAGCCAGTCGGGGGTTCAAGATATCCACAATGATTATGCAGGAGTAGATTTGCATGCAGCAGAGACAGTGCATGCAAATTTTTCTCAAGAATATTCATAGTGGATATCCTAAAAACCAATTGGCTGAGGAGACAAGGGCAAGTTTGGTTGCAGGTCAACCTTCGTACAATGGATACACATTCTGTATAATATTCCTTATTCATAGTTGGTAGTTAGCTATCTGCTTCTGTTTGTGTGAAAGGGGCACCTAGCAGGCCTGCTCTCTTTTACCTTTGCTATTTAATTTGGCTTTGGATCCTTTATCATCTGTCTGCCAGAACCTTGACATATGGGTGTGAGTGGCTCCAATTTCAACTATAAGATCTAAGTTAATGGAGGTGATCCAATTATCTTCTTGGTTATCTGGTTACAAAGTTAAATGGAAAATGGTAAAATGAATTCAGAGGCAATGCCGATGAATGATTCATTATTCAGGATGCTACTGGTGAACATGCCCCACTACAAATGAAATATCTAGGTGTTTTATTTAACAGATATTGAACAATTAATAGAGTTAAACATGTCGCTATCAGAGAAAGTAACATATGCAATGTTGGTCTCCTCCTTCATTATCATAGTGGGGTAGGGCTGAAGTGATTAAGATGACACATTATATTAAGCATGTTACCAAGGGTTTGCCTGCAATCATTTTATGTCTGCTTGGATGGAATTCTTGGCTGGTTTCTTTGGAAGAGTAAATGTCCCAGAATTTTCTTAAGTTAAAAGCTTCCTGTGAGAATGAAGGGATTGGATCGCCTAACCTTTTTAAAAATATATTATTTAGCTTATTTGTCTCAGTTTGGAGCTTACTGGACAGATGAACATTTTGAATTGGAATATACCCCTCCTTGGTTAAGTACAGAGGAGAACTTGTATACTTTGTCGCTTTGAATTTTTTTTTTACCAGGAATAACCTTATCAAGCAAGAATCATATGGTTGCTTCAATTTTGACAACACTTTTTGCCTTATCTGAATTAGATAAAGGTATGGAAACTTCTTCGGGCCAATCAATTTCTTGCCCTTCTGGGAATCACTCCAAGTTCAATTACGCTTTTCTCAAAACACTGCTGTCAGCTACCAAGCACCACATCTGAGACCTCCCTTCCTCTAGAATTGTGACTAGAAGGCTCATATAAAAAATTTGGAAAAGGAATAAAAGCCTGGGGCCTGATATTCAAAAGGGTTATCATGGTTGTTGATCCCCTTATTCTGGATATTCAGCACCATTAATATGCTAGTGCCGCTGAAGATTTGCGGGTAACTGGTTAGCACTGGGGCGTGCTGCGGCAAAGTGGAGGCAGACACCCAGCGATAACTGGGCAATGGCAATAATGAGCTGCTGCTTGGTTATCAACACGTGATGAGAGTCAGGCACAAAAAAAGGATGGCCTAATGTTTGCTGCAGAAGCTAATGGGGCAGCGAATGAATATCGCCATTGCCCGGTTAACTTCCCGGCAATCCGGATATTCAACGCCAGGGCCCACATATGGCCCTAGCATTGAATATCTGGGCTTAGAGTTCAGCGGTGGTGGCAAGTCACTACCAATGAATATTGGCCCCCTTGCTTTTAAACAGACTTTTGATTTACTATCATTGATCCAATAGGAATCCGCCACATTACCATTTTGTTTTACAGTTCTATGTCTGTCTAAGGTGTATTTTATTGTTCTATACAAATCCCTGTCCTGTTGCATAATCATTAGATGTCAACTTGTCATGCAAGAAATTGTTTTTTCAGTCTTCTCGCCCAGCTCTGTAAACTACCATGATATACAATTGAATGGCAATATATCAAAAATAGATAAATAAAATTTAAGTTCTGAACAAATACTTCTAAGTTCACGAAAGGAAATCCTGGAGAAGGAATGCAGGTGACTTGAAAAAATACACAAGGGAATGAGTAGATACCACATGATTCACAGAAACATAAGAACATAAGATATGCCATACTGGGTCAGACCAAGGTCCATCAAGCTCAGTATCCTGTTTCCAACAGTGGCCAATCTAGGTCATAAATATCTAGCAGTTTCCCCAAAAGACACAGTTTCCACAATGCTTGTATTGGGTCAAGCAATGATATCCCGGGTCCCTTTTAATAATGATTTATGGACCTTTCTTCCAGGAACTTGTCCAAATCTTTTTTAAACCTAGCTACACTAACAGCTTTTACTACATCCTCCGTAACAAATTCCAGAGTTTGATTACACGTTGAGTGAAAAAATATCTTCTCTTATTAGTCTTAAATAGTTTACCCTGTAGCTTCATTGCATATTCCCTAGTCTTTCTATATTCTGATGATGTAAACAATTGATCTAGGTTTACCCGTTCCACTCCGTGCATTAATTTATAGACCTCTATCATGGAGAAATTATTTGCAGGCAGCCACAGGTCACTGAAGTGGCAGGCTATGGGCAGGACGCCCCGATGCCCTCAGGAGCCTTGTTGCATCGTATCTAATTTCTCCAAGTCTACCCTGCGCGGGTGAGTGCATGCGGGTGGTGCACATCAAAGGGGCATTTCAGGTCACTTGGGAGCCCCTTGGAGCACTGTAGAAGCACCTTGAAGAAGTGTATGTGTGATTTATCCATGGGGAAACGGAAGAAGAAAGCGGCACCACTGATTCCTGTGGTGAGTGGCCCTATGGATAGACTACAGGCCGGTTAGTTTAACTTCGGTGGTGAGCAAATTATTGAAAATGCTGCTGAAAGAGAAAATAGTGAGATTTCTGGAGTCCAGTGGATTACAGGATCCGAGGCAGCATGGATTCACCAGAGGCAAGTCTTGTCAGACAAATCTGATTGATTTCTTTGACTGGGTGACCAGGGAGTTGGACCGAGGGAGAGCCCTAGATGTGGTGTATTTAGATTTCAGCAAAGCCTTTGACACTGTTCCTCACAGGCGACTTATAAACAAACTGAGCACCCCAGGGATGGACCCTAAAGTTACTGCTTGGGTTAGAAAGTGGTTGGGTGGGAGGCGACAAAGAGTACAGGTAAATGGAGCTCACTCTGAGGAGAAGGATGTTACCAGTGGTGTGCCCCAGGGATCGGTCCTTGGTCCGATTCTTTTTAACATCTTTGTTAGTGATATAGCGGAAGGGCTGTCGGGTAAGGATTGCCTTTTTGCAGATGATACCAAAATTTGCAATAGAGAAGACACCCAGGAAGGTGTAGATAACATGAGGAGGGATCTAGCTAAGCTTGAAGAATGGTCTAGAATTTGGCAGCTGGGATTTAATGTTAAAAAATGTAAGGTCATGCATTTGGGCTGCGGCAATCCAAGGGAGCAATATAGTATAGGAGGTGAAGTACTTTTGTCCACTAAAGAAGAGCGAGACCTAGGCGTGGTTGTGTCTGATGATCTTAAAGTAGCTAAACAGATAGAAAAGGCAACGGCAAAAGCTAGAAGGATGCTTGGGTGCATACGAAGAGGAATGGCTAGCAGAAAAAAGGAGGTGATAGTGCCTCTGTATAAGTCTTTGGTGTGACCTCATTTGGAGTATAATGTGCAATTCTGGAGACTGCACCTTCAAAAGGATGTGAACAGAATGGAGTCGGTGCAGAGGGTGGCTACTAAAATGGTCAGTGGTCTTCATTATAAAGCATATGAGGACAGACTTAAGGATCTTAATATGTACACCTTAGAGGCAAGGCGGGATAGAGGTGATATGATTGAGATGTTTAAATACCTCCATGGCATAAATGCACAGGGGGAGAGCCTCTTTCAATTGAAAGCAAGTTCTGCTACGAGGTGACATGGGATGAGGGTGATGGTGATAGATTCAGGAGTGATATGCAGAAATATTTCTTTATGGAAAGAGTGTTGGATCCATGGAATAGTCTCCCAGTGGCGGTGGTAGAGATGAAGTCAGTAACTGAATTTAAAAAAGCATGGGATAAACACAGAGGATCTCTAAAGGAAAAAAGGGGACTGTTGTAGTTGTTGATATGGAAGGACAGATTAGATAGGCCATGTGGTCTTTTTCTGTCATCATATTTCTATGTGTTACCTTTGCCAGGGGCTGTTACACATTCAGCTGTGGTTTCCCCTTCAGAGATTTCTGCGGGGGCTTCCTTAAACTCCATTGATCATACTCTGTCCCCTCCCCCTCTGGGATCTACTCCTGCAGACTCAATCTGTGGTTCTCCGTTGGAACTGAGTGCCCCGGTTGCTGTAGTGAGATCTCTTATGCCAGTAATATGGACTCCCCCTCTGGCTGAGGCCACGGAGATCTTGGATTCACAGGTCTCCCTGGCTGATATCTGGAGGGTGGTGACATGAACTGAGAGTACTTTAGTTTCTACGGTGACCCAACTCTGCTCATTCACACAAGATGTGGTGGCAGGGTTGGTTCAGGTAGAGAAGCAGGTAGATTTGCTTAGTATTCAATTACCTAAATGTGAATCTTTGTGTCAGTCCTTGCAAGCAGGTCAGACAGCTGTAGTGAAGGATAATTTGTTACTTAATTGTAAATTGGAAATGTATGAGACTGTTGCTAAATCTAAGAATATTAGGTTTTTGAATGTTCCAATGTGTTATTTGTTATTTACCTTTCTAAGATGTATTACCTTTCTGGTCAGGCTATTTCCGGTGGGTGGTCTGCTGCTGGTAATCAGCAGCAGTTATCCCCACGGCTTGATTTAACCGAGTTTCTGGAGGACACCCAGGATAATATCCCTACTAGAGCTACATTATTGTGACCTTTGTTTCAGATTGTGATAAAGTCTCTGTGTTTAAAGAGTATTTTAAGAATACAAATATTTCTTTTTGTGGGGCTCCTATCCAATTATTTCCAGATGTGTCCAGAGCTACGTAGTCTCGGAGGAAAGCTTTTTTGGCTCTGAGATCTCGTGTTTTGGCCCTTGGAACTTCTTTTTTTGTGCGATATCCCTGTAAATGTCTATTCTCTCCAGGGGGTCAGATATGTTTTTTTTAATCCACTTCAGTTAGAGAATTTTCTGTCTAGTAAGAAAGACACGGTTCTATGAGGTTGGTGGGCAGATGTATAGGGTTTTCTTTTGGCTGCAAATATGGAGTTTAGTCTCCTTGTGATTTCTTTAATCTTGTATACTCTTATTGGGATTGTTTTTCCTATTTTTTTTTTTCAACATCTGTTTATTAAACGCTGGTTCAACAATACAGCCATGATAAAACAAGACAACGATACATATTTTCATAGGTTTTGCCCCCCTTTATACCTCCCCCCTCCCTCCGATGACTATAGCAAAGAACATCCTACCAAGCCAATTCCCTGGACAGGGTTGTGTCTTATCCCCAACCAGGAGCCCTCGAATCCCATAGGGAAGAAGGGAGAGAGAGAAACCAAGGGCATATCCATAATCATATACCCCTCTAATACTCTAATCTCTTGTGGTGTACTGGAGATGCCCGCCCCCCCCATCCCCCCCCCCCCCACGCCAGAGCCAACGCACCTCCCACTGGGAACTCACACTTCCACTATCCCATTCCGCCACCATCACCCTCCCCGCAGCCAACAACCCGGGATACAGGGTTACCCCATAGCTAATACCTCGCTCCTAGCTTTAGGGCCTAAGTTCTGAATGTAGGGGGTCCAAATCAGTAGGAAGGAGGCCCAGCGCTGAGGGATCCCCCTGGCTGCCCTGCCCTCTTGTAGCATGAGATGATGGAAGCTACTACGCCACTCCCAAAAGGTAGGGGCTGACATCTCCCTCCACTTACGAAGAATGGGGCCTTTCCCCACCAAACAAGCCTTACGCGTTAAGATATGCCCCCATTTCCCCTTGACCTGTAGAGGCCCCAGACAATCCAGAGCTACCAACAGACCCGACCACCGAACTGTCTGGCGTAATAAGACGCTTAAATAAGCCTCAATATGCGCCCAATACGCGCCCAATACGCTTTAATACGCTCACAACCCCACCACATGTGGCCCAAGTCTGCTAGCGGTGAGGCACACCGAGGACAACCACCACAGTCCGTTAGCCCCGTTCACAATGCTCGCCTCGGGGAGAAGTAGACCCGTGTTATGCACTTGAATTGCGTCTCCCGCCACCTGGCGCCTTCCACCAATCGGGCTATCCGCCGTAAGGCCGCTCCAACCGCGCCGGGAGGAACTTCGCATCCGAGTTCCTGCTTCCAAGCTTGCTCCTCTTTGGTGAAGTCCCGGGGAGTGCCAAAATGGTCCAACTTATGTTTTAGCATTGCTACCCGAGGTGGACAGTCCGTCCCCAGGGCAAAAAAGTCGATAATTCTCGCAGAATGATCCTCTTGCAAACCCGGCTGCGGTAGAGATTCGACATAATGCCGAAGTTGGAAATATGCAAAGTGGGAAGTCCCCTGTTGCAAATCATAGTCTTTACGGAGCATAGCCAATGGTTTACAACAACCCTCTAGGGCAGGGGTCTCAAACTCAAATTGCTTTGAGGGCCAAATGAGGACTTGTAGAGTAACCCGGGGGCCGCACAAGACGCAGGCCTCATTTGCATAAGGGCATCATTTGCATAAGGACATCATTTGCATAAATATTTGCATAATGTTACCATACACTAACTTTTAGTAAACATGCAGAACATACACCATCACCAAACAAGGAATCACAATTTAGAAACAGGAAGACAATTAAACTGGGAACCCCAAAAGCCAAACTTAGAATGTACAACACTGTAGAAATAAAACTATACATTGATTTCCTCTTGTATTAAATAAAGTGCAGACGTTAAAGATGCACATTTCCAAGAGCTGACATATTTCAGTTAATAAATTCAAAATGAAGAGATATTTTTCTACCTTTTGTGCATTTTTTTTTCAGTTGCAATTGTTCCAGCCACTTTCTTCTGGTTTCTTCGTGTCTTCTGCTAACGCTCCATTGTCTGCTGTCCATTTGTCCTTTCTTCTTTCCTAGTTTATTTCCATTCTCTTTACATCTGCTTTAACATACTAATCATTCTCCTTTTGCTCTTTCCTCATTCCTATTTCATCCACTCAAATTTTACCCCTCCATCCTCAATCCCCACTTACTCTCCCAATACCCGGCCAATTGTAGATTTTTTATCCCTCCCACGCAAAATATTTTTCCCCTCTCCATTTTACTCTCCCAGCCCCATCCCATTCTAATCCTCCCCCAACATCAGCTCCCTTCTAGTTCCAGCCTCACCCAGCATCCATTCCCTTCTAGTCCCTGCATCAGCCCATTTCCAGTCCTAGCCCCCCATCAGCCCTTTTCCAGTCCTAGCAACCCCCCAACCCAATACCAGTCCTAGCCCCCCCCATCAACCCACTTCCAGTCAGCCCCCCATAGGCCATTGCCAGTCCTAAACCCCCCCCCCTCCAAGTGAGGAAATGCACGCATAGTTGGCTATTCAACACACACACACACACACACACACACTTTTTCCCAAGAAAATCAACTCAGACTTCCACACCCTTCCCTGTCCCTTTTAATTAGAATAGGACTTGGTGCCTTGTTTTAATTGTTATCTAAATGTGCTGCAAAATGTGGTTTATGTTTGAGATGAAATTAGGGGACACCCGGCTTTTCTTTCTTTCTTTTTTTTATGCCCAGACTCAAAGTCCTTTTAGCAGCAATAACGAGAGAAAAAAAAAGACAATAAGCAGGCAGCGCGCGAGCTCAGGCACTTCCCCGGCTCTCCCCACTAGAGAAGGGGCTCGCGACTGGGGCAGCTGTGTGCCCCGAGCTGGCGTGACGTCAGGGGGATCGTGTGCCCCTGGAAGTTTTGCAGAGCGGCAGGTGCCTCCTGGGGAGCACTGCAGGGTTTGCACGCGCCGCCCGCCCTGCAGCAGCCTCACCTCATCGATCAACAGCCCACGGCGAGGTTTTTCCTTGCGCTCTCGCTGCACGCGCGGGGCTTTAGGTGAAAGAAGACGGGGAGCGTGGAGGCAGGTTGCGAAAGGTAAGTGTACAACGGCTGACAGTTGGAGGGGTTCTTGTTCGTTCTTTTGCACTAGTTGGTAGTAGAACTTCGCTGAAAGATGCTTTGTAACTCTTGTAAGTGCGGCTCGAACAGTAGTGGTCGGTTTGGCTCGCCTTCGGTGACTTAACTTTATTCGGCAGCAGCAGCAGAAGCCGGGGGTTTTTTTTTTTGGCCTCTGCATCGCGGGCCGCACAAAGGTCTCTCGCGGGCCGCATGTTTGAGACCCCTGCTCTAGGGTAACCACATGTCCAAGACACGTTATCCCCTTCCCCCTCCACTGCCTAAATACTACGGAGTCCGTACCCGGCCCAAAGGCAACATTCCCCTGCAGGGAGAGCCAGCTAGATACCCGCGGAGAACTGCCCCACACCTTATTAAGTCTCTGCCAAGCCCGCCGAATCGGGGTCACCAACACGCTATCTCTCACCCTAGGTGGCAGCAACGCCCCATCCAGATGCACCACTGCCTCCAGCGCGTGTGGGGACAGGAAGGCCGCCTCGAAGGTCCTTGGCGTATAATAATCAGTAGCACCGAGCCAATCTCCTAAGTGTCTGGCCTGACAGGCCATGGCATATTGAGACAGGTCGGGAAGTCCCATCCCCCCACCTTTCAGCTACCCCTCAATCTGGCCAAGGGTATCCGAGCTCGAAGTGCCCCCCAAAGAAACTTCCGGACTTCCCTTTCTATCTTTTGAAGGTCCTTCTGTAGCAGCCACACCGGCAAGGTTTGCAGCCAATACAGCAGCCTAGGAAATATAATCATTCCTATAGCCGCCAATCGGCCCGACAATGACAAGGGAAGGGGGGTCCAAGCCTGCAATTGGGTCTGAATCTTTGTGAAAAATCTGGCAAAGTTAAGCTTATAAAGCGCCGTAGGATCCCGGGGCAACAAGATACCCAGATATAGAAACGCCTCCTCCGCCCATCGAAGAAGGAAGACGCCCCGCCAAGCTCCCCGCAGTGAACCCCCAACATCCAGCGCCTCAGATTTGTCTCTATTTATCCGCAATCCTGCAAATGTGCCGAAAAGAGTGAACTCCTCTAGTAGGTCGGCGAGCGATTGCTGAGGCGAAAGCACGTGTACTAATAGATCATCTGCAAATGCCGCCAATTTAAAATGTTGAGCTCCTACCTTTACCCCCTGTATGCTGGGAGAGGACTCAATGCGTCGCACCAACGGGTCTAAAGATAGCACAAAAAGCAATGGGGAGAGAGGACACCCCTGCCGCATACCCCGCTCAAGTGGAAAGGAGTTGGATATCACCCCATTACAGGAAATAGCTGCTGTCGGATCTGAGTAAAGTAAATCCACCATTTTGCAAAACATCTCTCCAAGACCATACTGAGGCAGGAGGACTTGCAAGTATGCCCAATGAACCTGATCAAAGGCCTTCTCGGCGTCAAAGCTAATTAGCAGTGATGTTAAGTTGTGTTCCCGGACCCACTCGAGGGAAGCCAATATTTTCCGCAGGTTACGAACAGCGTAACGTCCTTTGACAAACCCGATCTGCGATGCGTGTACCAGCTCGCCCAGGACTTCCGCCAAGCGGACAGCTAAAATTTTTGCTAACATTTTTAAGTCAAAGTTTAGTAAAGATATGGGCCTGTATGAGGCAGCTTGAGTGGGGTCCTTTCCGGGCTTGGGTATCAAAATGATATGGGCATGATTGGTTCCCCACTTAAAGATGCCTCGATCAATCCGGCAGCGATACATTTCCACTAGGACCGGAGATAGCTTATCGCCTATTAGCTTGTAAAGTTCTGCCCCAAACCCATCGGGGCCCGGAGCGCGGCCACAGTTAGCTTCTTGTATCACTTTGATCACCTCTTCCGCGGATACCGGTACGTCCAGACGTGCCCTCTGGGCCGCCGTAAGCCTGGGGAGCTGTAGCTCCCGAAAGTACTCCATCATATCCAACGGAGACCCAGGTCTTTTAGCATAAAACGACTGAAAGTAAGTACGGAACACCTGTGCTATCTCCCTACTGTCCTTTCGTAATTGCCCCTGAGCATCCCGCAGGGCGACTATCAAGCCCGTCCCTCTACTTCCCCGAAGACACCTCGCAAGGAGCTTCCCTGGCTTGTCTCCGAACCGATATAGTTGATAGCGGTAGTACATGTGAGACTTTTTTGCCCGTTGGTGTATGAGCTCATTGAGAGCTACCTGGGCCTCCCACAATCGTTTTCGATTAGCTGGGGTGGGGTCACTTGCGCACCGTCGGCGTTCTTTCACGGTCTGCTTTTCCAAGTGAAGGATCCGCGCTGCCAGCATTCTGCGTTTCCTAGCTACGTAAGCTATTATCTCCCCCCGCAACATCACTTTCGCCGTTTCCCACAGCAACTCTGGGTCAACCTCCTCTTTCTCGTGATTCTTTTGGAAATCAAGCCAGCACTGCAGGATATGCCCCCGGAAATTCTGATCATGATATAAATCCATGGGAAAGCGCCAAATCCGAGAATGCGAAGCTCGAGTTCCCCAAGTGAGACTCACCCAAATAGGAGCATGATCAGATATTTCCATGGGGCCAATCTGCACATCCTCCACCTGCGCAAAAAGCCTCTCTGAGACAAGTGTGTAATCTATCCTAGCGTGTGACCCATGGGCCCGAGATTGGTGGGTGAAATCCCGTTCCATAGGATGTAGTAAACGCCAAGGGTCCACCAGTCCCAATCGAATACGTAGGGCCTGCAGAGCCTTGGTGGTCTGAGCCCGAGATCTCTCCCCCGCTCCCATCTCAGTGTCCAAGGCAATATCCAAGACGCCATTCAAATCGCCCGCCAACACCAGAGGAGCCTCCGGCCACTGCTCAATCCGAGAGGCCAGCCGAGCATATAATGCCCTATCCAGGACATTTGGGCTATATAGGGACCCCAGAATAAGAGGCTTTCCAGATAGGGTGCCATACAGCAAGAAATAGCGGCCCTCCGGATCCGCATACTCCCGCAGTGCCTCGAACCGAAGGCGCTTGTTAACGAGAATGGCCACCCCACCTTTCTTTCCAAGGGCCGGGGCCCCCCAGACCTGCCCCACCCAATCCCGTTGCAACTTATCATGTTCGACCGCTGTTTGGTGGGTCTCTTGTAGCATAGCCACATCACAGCGGAGACGAGCCAAGGCCTGCAAGACTTTATATCTCTTGATGGGGTTGCCAATGCCACACACATTCCACGATACGATCTTCAGATCTCAAATCTTTTACCTATGTCTTCCCATGCACATCTGCCCATCGAAAGGAGGGTGTTTGTCCCAGCCCGCAGCCATCCTCCAAGAGTCCAGGAATTCCAAAGTGTTAGTCTCCCCAGTGGTGCGCGGTTCCCCTCTGGCCCATCCCTCTCCCAACCCACCCCCTCCCCCCTCCTCTTCCAGTCCCTGAGTACTGTAGGAGTAGACCCCCCCTTCCCTCCCCCTCCTTTCCCAACCCCCCCTCAATCCCCAAACCTAGCCCAGCCATAGGCTGAAACTCCCTGTAGTAGTCGGGCTACCCCGTTGTTAGTAAATTTGGTCTCCCCTACCAGAGAGACCCCCCTCTCTCCCCCAACCCCTTCTACCCCTATCTAACTTTGATCAAATTCACTCTGCGTACCCCTCGTCTTCCAGGGGCCGCTATCCTCCCACCACCCCCCCCTCCAAGGGGGAAGAGCCTTCAAATCAATGGCCCTGTCTAGGAGAGGGCTCTCCCCCCCGACGCAGTATAGCGGGCAGCATAGGCAGGACCGCCAGCATCCACGAACACAGAAGTGCCCACCCCTGAAAACTAACCCCCGGTCCCTCCCGCCTCCCCCCAATCCCGATTCCAAGAAGGGGGGGGCAGGGCGGCCGCTCGCGCCGCCACCAAGGAGCCTCCCCATATCTCGGAACCCGGGCAGACACCCAGTTTCTGCAAAGTCCCAGTATCCGA